>PISX010010561.1:0-69725 GCA_004024625.1 Mellivora capensis
TTTTGAATGAAGCCATTTTTGGTGACTGTACCAATGAACATTCCCATTAACAGTCTACTAGGGTTCTCGTTGCTTCACATCCTCATCAGCACTTATCTTTTGTCTTTTGATAACAGGTATGAAGTGATACATCATTGCGGTTTTGATTTGCCTTTTCCTGTTGATTAGTGATGTTGAGCGCCTTTCATTTAATTGTTGATAATTGGTATACCTTTGGAAAAATGACTATTCAGGTCCTTTGCCCATTTTAAAATTGGATTACTTGTTTTTCTTTGCTCTTGAGTTTCTTATATATTTTGGATATTAACCCATTACCATTATTTTGGATATTAACCCATTACCATTATTATATATGACTTACAGATATTTTCTCCGACTTGGTAGGTTGCCTTTTCATTTTGTTCATCATTTCTTTTGAGGTGAAGAAACTCTTTAGGTTGTTGTTGTCCTAGTCATTTATGTTTGCTTCTGTTTCTTCTGAAAAATCTTGTCAAGACCAATATCAAGTAGCTTTTACTCTATCTTTTCTTTTTTCTTTTCTTTTCTTTTCTTTGCTTTCTTTTCTTTCTTTCTTTCTTTCCTTCCTTCTTTCTTTTTCTTTCTTTCTTTCTTTCTTTCTTTCTTTCTTTCTTTCTTTCCTCCTTCTTCTCCTTCTTTCCTCCCCTTCTTCTCCTCCTCTTCCTCCTCCTCCTTGTTTTCTCTCTCTCTCTCTCTCTCTCTCTCTCTTTTTTAATAAGTAGGCTCCCCATCCAGCCTGGAGCCCAAAACAGGGCTTGAACTCATGACCCTGAGATCAAGACCTAAGCTGAAATCAAGAGTCGGACACTTAACTGACTGAGTCACCCAAGCGCCCCTTCTTTTGATTTCTTTTTTGAGCCATTGGTTGTTTGGGAGTATGTTGTTCAATTTTCTTGCAATTGTGATTTTTCTAGATTTCCTCTGTTTATTGATTTCTAGCTTCATACTATTGTCATTGGAAAAGATAAATGACATAATTTCTATCTCCTGGAATTTGTTATCTACTTATTTCGTAGCCCAATATATGATCTATCCAAGAAACATTCTGTGTACACTTGAGAAGAATGTGTATACTCATGGTGTTGGGTGCAATGTTCTGTGTATGTCTGTTAGATCCTTTTGGTTTATAGTGTTCAAATCCACTGTTTTTTATTGATGCTCTGAATGACTATCCATTGTTGAGAGTGAGATATTAAAATTCCTCACTATTGCTATATTGCAGTTTATTTCTCCTTTTAGTTCTGTTAGTATTTACTTTGTATATTTAGATTCTCCAATGTTGAGTGCATACATATTTACAATTGTTATAGTTTCTTGATTAATTGACTTCTTTATCATTATATAATAACCTTCTTTGTCTCTTGTGAACATTTTTGGCTTAAAGTCTATTTTGTGTGATATAAGTATAGCTACCCTTTGTTTTCATTTGATTACCATATGCTTATTCTCTTTACTCTTAGCCTATATAGATCCTTAAAGCTAAACTGAATCTCTTGTAGGGCACATGTCTTGGATCTTGTTTCTTTACCTAGTCAACCATTCTATGTCTTTTGATTAGAGAATATAGCTTATTTACATTTCAAGTAATCATTGATAGGTAAAGACATGATTACCATTTTAAAAATTGTTTTTCTGTTTTACAGACATTAAAATATTCTTAAATGTAACTTGAAATGTAAATATATAAAAACATTTTTCTCCCTTTTCTACAGATTGGATAACTTTTATTGCTTTGTCTTCAAATTTTTAGAATTTTTTCTCTGTCATCTCCAGTCTTCTATTGGACCTATCTAGTGAATTTTTAAATTTCAGATATTAATATTTTTAGCTAAAAAATTTCATTATTTTTATATTATGTATTCCCATAAGAACTCTTATCTTTTTTTATTAATTTCATCTCTCTTATTATTTAATAGTGTAATTATTTAATAGTGCATAGCTGTAATAATTGCTTTAAAGTCTTTCCCTGATAATTACAACACTTGGGTCATCTTGAGAATGGTGTCTGTTTATTGTATCTTCCTTTGAGAATTGGTCAGATATTACTGGTTCTTGGAATTTTGTCTAATTTTATTCTGGACAATGGAAATGTTATGGTGTGTAGACCCTGGGACTGGTTATAATCCTCTGGAGAATGTTGAGGAACTTGAGTAGATTAAGACTTAATGTTCTGTCTTGTCTTTTCTGGCTCTAATTTTTATCTCAATTCAGTTTTCAAAGCACTTTCTATGTTAGTTTTGGCTTGTTCCACACATGAGTAGTTCAGGGTTTAGTCTGAGACATGGGCGGTGGTTCAAATCTCCCTTTATTTCTCAGACATTTTATTATATTAGGTTGGGTATGTCCTACACATGCATAGATGAGAGGGTATGTCTGAGAATTGGCATAAGCTCACGGATTTAAGGACTCTCTAAACTTAGCTCTTAGTGCTCGAGGAATACTTTATACTCTTTAGCCTGTTGGATCGACTTTCTCTTATTTCTATGTCCAGAAATATGGGGTTACCTGAAAGTTTTGTGGCTACTGTCACACCAAGCCAATGTTTGACTAGGGCTCAATCTTGGGGACCAGGCTGTGAGAAAACAAAAGGAACCCTTCCTCTCTTTCTTATATACAATCTGCCTCTTTTGATTTTACTATTCAGAATCATTATTTGTTGTTTAGAGACCTTGGGTAGTTGACAACAAAGTTTTTAGTTGTATTTAGCTGCAGGAAGGGACTGTGGGGTGTTTATATCCAGTGCTAATTCCAGAATCATGCCCATTCCTTAATTTTTAAAAATGAGAATACTAATTAAAGGCATGTTTTGAGAAGGACACTTGGAGGTCAGTCATAGAAAAATTGTAAGTGTATGTTCTTTGCTTTCCTTCTCTTTTCACTATTGCTTTTCTTCCTTATACTGGCCCCTATTTCCTAACACACACAATACTCTTGTGTCTGCTTCTGGCTTTCTGCTGCTTGCTATTAACAACCTTACCCAGGACAGTTCTCATCTCTTTTTTAGTGTTTTCCCAGACTTGTTAAGAATCCTATTTTCTTAGTAACCTACTTGAACTTAGTTATCAGTTGAAACATACTTGATAAATTAATTCTCTTTAAGGTGCTATTGTCTGATAATGGTTGTCTCCTCAGTCAGTATTCCAAGGCCACTTTTAAGTATCTTTCCAGAAGGAGACTTTATATTAAATCCAAAGCCTCATCTCTAATAGTAGAATTTTAAGCTTCAGTATCAAGTACTTATAGACACTTTCATAGGGTAGATAAACAGGAATTCTCAAATCAGCAGGAACAGGAATTCTCAAATCAGGAAAATTTTACCCAAACATAAAGATAATCATGGTTAGTTATATGTGTAGTTTATATGTGCAATTTTTATTATTCATAGGTTATAAGAAGGACTTGTGTGGTAATTTAAAAAATCTTGTTAGCAATAAAAATAAATGTATGCATTAGAAATACCCTAGACTTTTTGCTCAAATTTTTGTATTATTCAGCAATAAAAAATAGAAAAAATCTCTCCCAAACAACCAAGATTATTTTTTGTTATTACTTTCATTGTGGCCTCTAAGATATTATTAAATACTTTTATTAAAAGAAAAATGGTAAATTTAATTAACTCTGAAAAATAAAGACTTATGTAATTGGCTGCTCCCATATTGGGGGCATAAATATTTACAATTGTTATATCTTCTTGGTGGATAGACCCTTTAAAAATGATGTAGTGTATAAATAAACCTGTTAAATTTTTCTGGACAATGCCAGCATTTGGATTTTTTTAAAACAAGTAAATTTCTTATTGACGGCAACTAAATGGTGTTTGTAGCATTTTTATCATACAGTAGATCCATCCATTCGCTATACTTTTCTAACTGAGTTGTCCTACATGCAAGGACATGTTTTTAATGTTGTCTGTCTTCTGTGCTGTTCCTGTAAGTTTGCTATTAAAATACATTAAACTATAAAAAAAAAATGATGTAGTGTTAGTGTCCTTCTGTATCTCTGACTACAGTCTTTAGTTTAAAATCTATTTATCTGACATGAGAATCGCTACCCTAGCCTTTTTTTGAGGCCCATTGGCATGAAAGATGCTTCTCCATCCCTTCACTTTCAGTCTGGATGTATCCTTAGGTTCAAAATGGGTCTCTTGTAGACAACATATGGATGGGTCCTGTCGTTTTATCCAGTCTGCAACCTATGCCATTTTATGGGCATGGTCCACACATTCTATAGAGTATTATGCCTCCATCAGAAAGGATGAATACCCAACTTTTGTATCAACATGGATGGGACTGAGAGAGATTATGCTGAGTGAAATAAGTTAAGCAGAGAGAGTCAGTTATATGGTTTCACTTATTTGTGGAGCATTAGAAAAAACACGGAGGACATGGGGAGATGGAGAGGAGAAGGGAGTTGGGGGAAATTGGAGGGGAAGATGAACCATGAAAGACTGTGGACTCTGAAAAACAATCTGAGGGTTTTGGAGGGGTCGGGGGTGGGAGGTTGGGTAAGCCTGGTGGTGGGTATTATGGAGGGTACGTATTGCATGGAGCACGGGTGTGGTGCATAAACAATGAATTCTGGAACACAGAAAAGAAATAAAATAAATAAATACAAATTTTAAAAAAGACTTAAATATAAGTAAAAAAACTTCAAATCTATACAGGTACATTTTTCTGATCTTACCCCACAGATCACCCACCCATACTTTGGCCAATAGTATATCATGTGGGCAATGTAATCAGTAGTCCTTAAAATTTAGCTTAGGTTTCATCTTCTCTATAGAGTTTTCCCTGGCTCCTCCCAAAAGAATCAAGCACTTCACTGTGTATATATATATCTAGAAAAACACTTTTCATATTGTGTTCTATTTGGTTGCTTAATTGATAGTCTCCTTCACTGGATGATGTGTTCTTTTAAACCAGAGACTCTATCTTACTCACTCTTTGCTTCTTTTGAGTCATAGTAAATCATCGTTTAATGTCTGTTAAAAGGGAGCATGAACATTAAAGAAGGAAGGAGAAAAGAAAGAAAAGGTGGATAGCACCAAGATTGTTATGTGGCTAGGCATGAGACAACCATGTGTCAGGCATTCAGGTGAGTGATAATGAAGTGTCGGTTGGAATTGCCAAACCCCAGGTTCCTGTCACAAGAGTAGGAGGAAACCACTGTGTTTGAGTTTACTCTGAGTTTGGAGATAAAGAATTCAGCAAATCAACAAGAGAGGCAAGGCAAGAAAGGAGAGAAACCACCATGGTATGGTAAATGACCAACTAGGTTGGAGTCTATCCAGATGGCCAGAGCTCAGGGTTCAGCCTGGTATGTACGGAATGAATTTTTATGGAAGCCATAAAGATGAAGGAACTCTGTTTTCAAGGGCATATTTTGACACAGTTGCTGAGGAAAAGGAGCAATAACTATTAACATTCCTTTTTTGGCACATTCTTTAAAAAAGTCACTGAGATTTCATTTTTGTCCTACTCTTGGGCTATTTTGAAGACATTCTAAGGACAGTCAGCTACTTAAGACAGCAAAACATTCATTAAATACTTAGTGTATGCAGACAACCATGCAAGATTCTGTGTGCTGTGCAAAGGGAAAACTCAACGAACAGAATCTGCTTTAAGCAAAGACAGTATGATTGTGTGTGTGTGTGTGTGCGCTCGTGAGCATGTGTGTGAGAGGGAGAAAGACTGAAATAATCTTTTTCAAGCTTGGCTTGACAGAAATCCACATTGTGAAAAAGTCCTAAATAATACTAGGGGGAAAACTCAGCAAACACTTGAGAATCAATTAAGGTTTAGAGGTTAGAGTAGGCACATTTTTCCCTTGTGCTTTAGGCTTTTTTCTTCTATCCATCAAGATAGTGGGCTAGAATCTACCATATGATAAATAGTAATTTATTAACCCCTCTTAAGAAACTAGTCGTTCAATTAATTCAGTTGAGTAAGAATTTTTTTAAAACTTTCTATGTGTCCAGCTTTGTGCCAAATGTTGTGTAAGATAAAAGATAATTCTTGTCATTATCTTGCCTTTGAAAGTTTTGGGGGAAGATGATAAATGAAGCAGTATGAAAAAATAATAAGGCTTACGGCAAAGATCTTAAATGAATTCAGCAAAAAACAGTCAAGAGTACTGACGCATATAACTACTCCTTTCTCAGAATGTACCAGTCATGAGGATAAGCAAGGACATGGATGACTATCAGAATAGCTTTTGAGTATAGGATTTTGCTTATGTTTTCCCTATTCTTGAAATTCTTTTCTTTCTCTTGGTTTCCAGAGCACTTCTGGGCAATTGGTGTTATTGTCATGGTTTTTATAACTGGCATTCTGCTGCCACTACCCAAGAACTGGGACTCTAGGAAGTCCTAGATAGGGCTGGACCTCCCACTGTCTATTAGGTAATAGTAGAGGAACAGAGCAGCTTGTAAGGACTGGTGGGTACATTTGGAGCAGCCAGAATAGGCACAGGAAAAAAGCAAAGATTTTTAGATTATATAAAACTGTTAAAATTGTCACTGTGTCTTTGAGATTGGAAGAAGACATTTCTTCCAATCTAACGAGAGCTCTTATGGCCAATCCTGGATGGTCTTCCTTCCTTCCTTTCTTCTTTCTTTTTTTTCTTTCTTTCTTTCGACTCCAGCTTTTTGGTGTTTCAGTTTCACAGTAAGTGCTATCAAATAACTTAGAATTCATTCTTCAGGGATGCTGTAATAGACATTTGACTGTAAGGAATGAACCCACACAGGCTAGCATAGTGAAAGGATTTTTATTTAATATAAGAAAAATGGAAACAAGCTGGGCTTTTGAGGATGGAGTTGAAAATTGGAAAGCTGTTAGGCATGGAGATTACTCTGTCTTTCACTGGGTTTCTGGGTTTCTGGCTTTCACTGTATTGCTATGTTTGGCCTATTCTTTTAGTTTTCTGTGCAATTTATCTCACTATAACTTAAATATAAGTGGACATATGGTTGGAAATGGTCATTCCAGCCCCTGTCCTCATGACTTTCCAGTGGGAGTTCCCACTCTGACTCCAGCTCTGTAGGTCTTAGTTCAGAGTCTCAGGGAAGGATCTGCCCTTGAAACTAGTGCCCATGTGTTTCCCAGTCACCTGTGGCCATAGGAGTGTGGTCATAGGATTAAAACATGGCCACTGAGGCCTACCTCTGAAGTAGATGCTGTGCTGTAAGAGAAAACATGATCTAGATTGGGCAGGAATCCCCAAATCTGCCTGCAGAAGTGTGTTTGAAGGACATTTACCCATGTAGCAATACTCCTGGTCAAAATCAAATTACTTTCCTAGATCCTTCTGAAACAGGATGACTCACTGCTTTTCTGGAGTCAAGAGTTTGAGAGCTCAAGAGCCTCAGAGAATTAGCTGTCAAAATAGAAAGTTACCTTTTGTGTTTCCTTAGAGAAGTCTTTATGGAATTGGGTCCTCATGTAAAAGGAGTCCTGGTGTCCTGCCTGGGTATCTGGGGTCCTGGAGGTGCTCTTGACGATTTGGATACCAGTATAATCTGGTCACACCGTACAGTTGAATAAGTTTGAGTAAGTTTTGCATATTGATTGTTTAAGAAGAGAAAAGAATAATAAGGGCACTTGGGTGGTCCAGTTGCTTGAGCGACTGCCTTCGGCTCATGTCATGATCCTGGAGTACTGGGATTGAGTCCCACATCGGGTTCCCTGCTTGGCAGGGGGGTCTGCTTCTCCCTCTGACATTTCCCCTCTCATGCTTTCTCTCTCTCATTCTCTTCTCTCTTTTAAATAAATGACTAAATCTTTTTTTTTTTTAAAGAAAAGAATAATAATATAACCAAGTTGATATGGGAAAGGCTTATCAGTGGGAAAACTTCCCTTCTCTGATCCCCCCCACCAAACTGATTTAAAGAAAATTAACTATTTGGATTAAAATCTATCTCAGAAATTAGAGAATCCATTTGATTTAATTCGGTCAATGAACATTTCCTGTTTGCATGCCATGCACCAGATACATGTTAAATCCCATGGCAGCTGGGATGATGTTCCTTGCAGTTGTTTCTCTGTATGCAGAATTGGCTACATAGTTTGTGGGGCCCAGTGCAAAATGAAATTTCAGGATCTCTTCTTCAAAAATGATTCAAGAGTTTTAAGATGGTGATAGTAAAGCATTAAACCAAATGCAGGACCCATTCTAAGTGTGGCTGTATGCATGAACAGTGTATTGTTAACTTTGTCTCTCATAATTTCATGAGGAAAATATATTTTATTTCCAAAGAGTAGGTAAATGAGGTATACCAGGTGATTCTGGTCCTTTTTCCGGCTTATTGTTCCACAAGAAGAAGCTCCTACTGTGTAGGGCTTTCTTTTTTTTTTTTTTAAAGAATAAATCTCATTGCTTCTAATTATATGCATAATTTCATTACAATATTGGATAACTCCAGTAATCTATTAGTTAAAAAAATATTCCTTATAATGGTTTTCATGTTAAATCTTCCCCTTTCTTGTGTTTTCTTATTGTTTAAAACTTTCAGATGGTAGGTTTATAAACTCCTTTGTAATAGGTTTTGCATACAGTTAATTTTAGCTTAATTTGTATCCTGGATTATAATATCCTATAAAATAGCAACTCAGTATATTTTAGATGAGGAAGACAATTGACTGGTTGTGTTTCAAGGGGATGCAGTGATTTTAATACCAGAATTTGTGAATTGCAAGTATTTATTATGCAAAACCAGAGGGAAGTGGTTTATCCTGAGGGAAAAATGGCAGTTTTCTACAAGCAGTATAATGTACCTTAAAATAATTTAAGTAATAAGTTTCATCTCCAGATTTTCATTAACTCAAACAGCATGTATTATAAAATACATCCGGCTGATGTATTATAAAAATGCCGGATTTTTTTTTTAGAGGGCTTATATAAAATATTTAGATGGAAAAGTTTCTAAAGAGAGAATAGAGGTTCCAGAGAATTATTCATAAAAAAATTATGGTAAAATTATCCTTTGTAGCATCAGTATAGCTTGAAATTCAATATATGATTATGCTGGGAAGGTCATTCTTTTTTTTTAAAGACTGAGCTCCTGAACTGATCAATCTTCCTTTATGTGTTCTTCTTCCCACTGTGCTCCTTGTGGCTCTGGCTGGGCTGTTTCATACTCTCCCTATGCAGATGCCTCTATGTCAGGAAAAGGGAAGGCACCATGTCAGATGTTGGCAAGAACTGTGACTCTGGGTATTCAGGCCTGCCAGCCTCAGGCTTGCGCAGCCCTACTTGGTTCCTGAACCAGTGGAAGCCTGACTGGCAGTACATTGAGGGTCTCTTTCCCACCAGCAGGCATGATCTCTAAATAGTTTGTCACCTTGCACTCATTATTTGGTATGCAAAAATGATTCAGTGTCTGGCTAAGCAGTGAACTATATTTTCAGCTATTTTTTGTTTCTGTTTTTGTCTTGTTTTGTGTTTTGCATCTCATTGTAAGTGGGGCTAGTCTGCTCTATGGATCTTCTGTCTGATGGGCTCTTGGCTTCTGGTTCCTACTTTAGTTTTTTGCTGGGACTAAATTCTGGATCATGGAATTGGCTGGGACTGAACCTTCTTTCTAGAATCTGCCAGGTTTTTCTCTCTGGGCCTGGATCCTGCTTCTAACATCCTCCAAACAACTTAAATAGACCTTCCTAATCTTATTCTGAACTTCCACTTAGTTGGACAGCTCTTCATTGACTGGGCATTGTTTTGGGTGCCTTCCCCTGCCCTTTGGAATGAGATTTTAGAAATGTTGTAACATGCCTAGGCTACATTTAAGTTGGCTCTGCTCCAAAAAGCCAGCTGATCTTCCCATGGTGGCCTCACCTTACTGTTAGATCCCCCTGATCTCCTGGTCTTAAATGTCCCAGAATGTCACCTGGGCTTGGCCAGCTGTAACAGAAACCAGGAGATTGAGATCAATCATTAATTTCATTGGCTTATCAGGTATCTTAGATGTGATCTGAGTTGAATAGTTATAACTGAGTTGATCTTCTCTATTTAACAAATGTGAAATATAGACTATCATTCTTTCGAGATAATAAAGAATATAAAGTACTATCACATGACTACTTGTTAACCTACTCTTCCCACCCATGGAGTAAAACTCAAAAGAGTGGCTGCTTGTCTTTCAGCCATGATTCTTTCCAGTGCAGTGTCGCCAAAAGACTAAAACATTCTAGAGCTGATACACGGCTTTTGTTTTTTCTTTGGAGGGTCTCTAAATTGGAATTAGCTCAGGAACAGTTAGGGGCAACTGAATTTTTGGCTCCCATTTGGCAGTCACCTGACTACTAATGACCTACTCTTCAGATCTTTCTTCCCCACCCACCCAGAGACTGCTCACAACCACAGTTCTTCCCTGGATAAAGCTGACTGATGACTCCTGTGGGGAAAAAGAAGAATGCTTTCAGTACCTGCCACTTCCATGTGGGTGCTGAGCCTTTAGTTTCCTGTACACCAGGTACCTTCTTCTATATCAAAACCCACTGTCAGATTCCATTTGAGAAAGAGCAGAATAATTTCAATATAAAGTATAAGTAAATAATAGCCATTATCTTACTTTTATTATATAAACATATGGGCATACCTATATTATACGTCTCATATCATCTACACATTATCACACGAATAAAAGATGTGAATTATTTAACAATAGTAGTTATATAAGCAAACAATAATTAAGTTCGTAAATCAGGACCTAAATAATAAGGATGAGAAAATTTGAAATGGGGAAGAAAATTTGATTAAAAACATAAGAACACTAGATAAAATTGTGAATTAATTTTCTAAGTTTTCTGATATCCAAGGTCAAAATAACATGATCAGATTTATAGACCTTATTTAGTCCTAGATAAAAAGAAACATATACTTTCAGAAGGAGAGATAAAATGATAAAGAAAATAGTCTCTGTACTCTGAAGGAATTTATCTCATGAATATGAGGAAGTGGAGATGCAACATGGGGGACTAGGGGGCCAGAAAAAGAAGAAAAGAAACAAGATGGGATTGGGAGGGAGACAAACCGTAAGTGACTCTTAATCTCACAAAACAAACTGAGGGTTGCTGGGGGGAGGGGGTCGGGGAAGGTGGGTAATGGACATTGGGGAGGGTATGTGCTATGGTTAGTGCTGTGAAGTGTGTAAACCTGGTGATTCACAGACATGTACCCCTGGGGATAAAAAATTGTTTATAAAAAAATAAAAATTAAAAAAAGGGAAAAAAAAGAATTATGTCAGTATATCAAACAGAAATTCCAATTAGATAAGAGAGTATTTAAAAAAAAAAGAATTTATCTCATGAATCCTCTTATGAAAGAATTACTGTATGTGTGTATATACATATACACACATTTTGTCTATACAGTATATATTTCTAGATGTTTGTGTACATATACATTTAGTGTATACACACATATATGTGAGTGTGTATATATACATTTAGTGTATACACACACATATATGTGTGTGTGTATATATATATACATACAGACAGACATGATACAGATATTCTTTGAAGAGAATTCTCTGAAGCTGTTCTCTAGACAGAGCTTCTAGTTTTAGGACATGCCTACCCCCAAGAACTATACAAAAGAATCCAGTTACTTCTCTGGTTATGAGAATCTCCTCTGGTGAAGTCATGTTGTCTTTGAAGTTTAGATAAGAACAGATCATTGTTAGTAGTAATTTATCATGGTCTTGATATTATTTATTTAGTGTTGGCTTGGTACTTCAGCCTAGTCCTGACAGCCATATTGGCTGCTGTAATAAAGTTGTATAGATATATTTTCTACGCAGGTTCAGTGACCTAACCAAGTAGGCCTCCTTTGGATTAAGAGTGACAAATTAATCTCAGCAACTTTAGAATTATTTTCTGCTTGCTTTCTTAGAAGATGTAAATACTTCATTGTTTGGGGATTTCTTTGTTTATAGTTCTTCTATTCTTCCAAAACTAAGTAAGATGCCATTAGTGGGATTGATTTTCTGTTTAGAACACATTTTAATCTGTGCACACATATATTCCTCCTAGAAAAAAAAAGAAAAAATATCCATTCATTGAAGTCCAGGGGTACAGGAAATGAAGAAAATGGAGAAAAGGCCCACCCACTTTCTTCTTGTTATAGGACATTAATATTAAAAGGGTACCAACAAATATGGACAGATAAAAATTAATAGCATCTTACCTGTAGTTATTTCATTTTTTGTTACATTTATGAATAATTAATAAAGGTAATAAGCCATTGAATAAGGATTCAAAGAACTTAGATTTTTAGGATTATTTAGCTTGAGGTAAAGATGATTTAGTAGTAGGTATTGCCCTTGAGCATTTAAGCCACTATGTCAATACATATGGACATCTGCTCTGAAAAACTAACCACAGTGATGTTGGTGGATGTTCCTCTTAAAAGTTCTTTCCAGTATTTCTGCATTCTCTCCAGATCTACTGCTCCCTGGTGCCATGTTCCTGGGTCCCTGGTTTTCTGGCTTTACTGGTCCACTCCAGGTATTTGCCTTAAGATGCCTTCTGATGATCAGTTTGGACAACTGACCTTTATCCTACAATCTCAGACAATGTTATTTTTTTTTTTTACTATATGTTATATGCATCATAGCAGTAGCTAAGAGATAACTTTATTCCTCAGTAGACCACTTTATTTTTAAACTCTGTTCCAGATGGGGTGTCCTACTTACTTTCTGTCTTGGGCAAGTAGAGGACATTTAAGGAACATCTCTAGTATACACTATGTTGGATCATTCTTATCTTTGTACCATGTAGGTGAAATGTGTAGGTGTCTATATCAGTGGTTCTTTTAATGCTTGACATTCCCCCACTAATTAAGTGGGGAACAGGAATATTCATCACATAACTAGAAATGAGCTATAAAGGGCAAGAATTGCAGGGAGACATATTTGGGGTTCCATTCATCCTAAAATATAGATGACCGATACCTGATCTTTTCCCTTGTCATGTGGGTGGTAGTGGTGAGTTGAGAAGTTGAGTGAGTTGAGTAGCAGAAGAGCAGGGTGCAAAGATATTGCATGTCTTTAGAGGAAACTTGGGGAAATACGGAAAAGGAAAATTTGGGATGAGGTGGAAACAAGGGGAATTTAGAAGCTGAGAAACTTCATAAATTTTGTCTACTTCAAAATGGCATCTAAAATCAGCCTGGGATAAAATGTAAATGGGTTTTGTATTGCCCTTCTCATTACTTGCCTCCTGAGATCAAAGTAATTGGCAGGTGACTTTACATGCAAATTAGGAATGGAAACTCCAAAGACTGACATGTATAAAGAGCCAATAATAAGTCTTACATGCAAATTTGGAATGAAAACTCTAGAGTCTCAAGTGTATGAAGAGTCAATAATACCGTTACATTTATTTTCTTTCTATAACATGTTTCTCTTTCATGATTATAGGAATTGTTGAATGAATACATAAATTAACAAACAAGAGAGTGGCCTTCTTAGAAAGTAGAGTAACCTAGAACCATGTACATTGAAACAATGTTAAAAAAAAAAAAGGCAAGGATAAATAGCAAGTAATTGCATTGTTCTCAGGCTGTACCTGTGGAAACCACTTTGGACCCAACACTAGGTGCTCTCTTCTCTTCTTGGCCTCCAAGGAGAGGTGTTACTATCTGGTGGATCAGAGGCCAGAAACTGTAGCCTGATGCCTCCCTGGGGAAAACCAACCACCATGTAGAAGGAGATGATAGTAATTCCAGGGAGGGTCTTTGCAACTTCCCAATGGACAGGTTTTTGATGAATACATTACCAGGCAGATGCCTTCCTGAACAAGGTCAAATAATGAACATACAACAAAAGAAAACCCAGCAGAAACAATGAGTACCCATTCCTGAGGAACTCTGGTAGGAAGGAGATAAATTCCAAGCCAGAGTTCTGTGGTTGACTAAGTATCTTCTAGTTTGGCCTGATAACACAAAGTGGGGTGGTGGCCTATGGGGACATCCTCCAGTCTGGGCTGTTTAGAATAATGCTACAAATGTGTAAATAGTAGAAAAGATAGTCTAACTACTTAATTGTACAAGGAAAAACCGTATGACCCTTGTAAGTGAAGAAGTTCCTCTGCCTTTGTCAAATAGAGGTCAGACTTACCAAAACATGTAGAATGTACAGAATTTGTGAGGCCATAACTGGCCAGAGTCTTGGTAGAGAGGCATGGAAATTGTGAATTTCAAAATCTATGTGAATTTAGGGTAAATGGGAGGTCTTACTCACAGCAGAGATGAAAAAGGTAGAAAATAAATTACAAGAAGAAGAAAATTCAAAGTTGAGTCAAAAGCTATCTTCTAATTTATAAAAGCATTTTTTTTTTTTTTTGCAGGCAGTAATGAACTGTTGTGTTTTACTCCTGTCTTTAAAATCCCCATCACTGTCTACCCTGTGAAACTCAGACCCTTCTTTTGGAGAGGTTTCTTGACTATGTGATACTCTGCTGCCGGGAATTTCCTACTACTCCCATCCCCCCCCCATCCCCCCAACTTATTATCTGGTGAAACTTATTTCTATTTCATGGAAGACACCTCCCCAACCTTTCTAGAAGAATATGACCACTGTGTTCTTTTCCCATGGTATGTAATTTGTTCATACCAGCTGCTGTGTTGGTCCACTGTAGTACTTTTAAGGCCTGTTCTCCTGATGGTCTGAGATTTTTCATAAATGCAGGTATTGTCTTATTTATTCCAGTCATGCTTTGGCACAGAGTAGATTTTTTTTTTTTTTTTAGCAGATTTCACCTTCTCTACAAGGTCTTTGAACTGCTCCAATTTTAAGGTAATCTGTATCTCTAGCCTTCTCTACTAATACTTTGTTTGTACTTTTCCTGATGCATTTGTCACAGTCTGCTGTGCCATAGGACTATTTGAATTTATGTGTCTTTCTCCAGGGACCTTGTCTGATCTTGTATTCTCTCATGTGCTGGGCATTAGTAAATGCTCACAATGTTTAAACTGTACCAAAGAGATATGGACTTAGGCTTCTGAATGTAAATTTCGTATTGCTTAGGGGAAAATTGCCTCTGTTATGGCTATTAAGCATTGGTTTAGGTATCAGAATATGTCATCTAATTTACTTCCTGAAGGTTGTATAATTAAAAATGGAATAGATGGAGGGTGCTTGGGTGGCTCAGTTGGTTAAGCCTCTGACTTTTGATTTTGGCTCCAGTCATGATTCAGGGTATTGAGACTGAGACACCCTCATCAGGCTCTGCACTCAGCAGGAAGTCTGCTTGAGATTTTCTCTCTCCTTCTGTCCCTCCCCTGCTTGTGCTCTCTCTCTCTCTATCTCTAAAATAAATACATAAATAAAATCTTTAAAAAATGGAATAGATTCATATCTTTGAAAGAGGAGGAACAGATATAATGGCCTTTCAAGTTAGCTTATTTTCCATTCAAAATTTAGTAATTTTTCTGTACTTTCATATCTAATTTTCAAAATCACATTTGTAGCCCACCTTAATTGATCATTTCAAGTATGCTAAGCCAAACACATATGACGTTCTAGAAGGGAAATTACAGAGAAACTCAGAAATGCCAAAGGCAATTATACTACAACAAGCTAGGCCACAAAAGATGATGGTGCTTTCAAAATCAAAATCTTATCAGATGCAAAGGACTGAATTGATAATAGTGAAATTTTAGGCATATGGGGAAAAGGGGATAGGTTTGTTGGTGAGATTTGTTCAACCCTTCAAATCATACTATGGAGGCTAAATGTTTGCTATATGCTATGCTGGTAGGAAGAAAACCAACATTACTGTCCTTTCCTTAGATGAAATTTCTTCAGGAGAGACTCATGCTTAAGTGGTTAAATGTAGAGCAATCTATGAAGTTCTTTCTGCAACACTGCTTGTTCTATTTTTTTCTCATAGTAAGTCACTCAGCCAATCTCACATAGTTGCATGACAGACTTTACTCCTCCATATAAATTGATTCAATTTTTTACTCTTTCCTTCATTTTAATTTTAGATGTAATAGTACAGCATGGAAGCTCTTTCTAACTGGAGGAACATGAAATACAGGTTCTATGTCTTTTGGGCCAGCAGTGAATTCCCTCCTATTTTTGATTTGGTGAAGGTTCTCTTGAAGTAAAATAGGAGTCAAGGAAACTCTCCCTTTGGTTATTATTTTTGAAAATTCGGTGAATCAATGTGTTTGAAGTTTTTCACTTTATTTTGAAAATCACATAAATGTATCTCCCTCCCTTCTCCAAGTCCCATTTGACACAGTAATTAGTCTTTAAGATATTATATAGATTGTCAGTAATTGAAGGCAATATCCAATATTTCTGTAGGAGAGAAACAGCATCGACTTTTTCTGTTAGTCCTTTTAAGTGGATATAAGCTATAAACCAGAGATTCTTTGAGGCCTGCTTTCTTTTAAAGATAGTATTTTTGGTTTTACAAGTAGTATATTCTAAATTAGTCAGCTGGCAGAACAGACAATGCAGAAACAGTTTTATTTTAGCATTGCACTGTGAGCTCATCATTCTGTAGATGGCTCTGTTTATTAATCGTTCTGAGTTTGACATTTTTACTAAAAAAAGTTTCTTCAGAACAGTGCTAAATTGTAACTCATGTATTACCACATTGCACCTTGCACAAAAAATAAACAAAGAAACAAACAAAAAACTCCTGTGAAAAGAGTATTATGATGCTGATCCTTGATTTAATTCTGTACCTTTCAGGAAAGTTCAAGTAGTATATGTTTCCCTACAGGTCAGATGCCTCATTGCCCTTTGAAAATAGCTGACTCTAAGTTCATTTTCTCCTCTCCTACTCAAGTTGCATTTGGTGGTCTTAGATTATCTGCCAAGAAGTTTGGAGGAAAAATTTGGAATCAAGCTTCGTGAAGGCACTGACCATCTTGTTCATCAGGTTCCCAAGTGTCTAGCATAGCTTAAGGCATAACTAGAAATTTGAATGAGGTTGGGTGGCTCTCATATTTATAATCCTATTCATTATGTGGGAAATATCTCTTGCTGCTCTAGATTATGGTAATTAAGAACAAGAATTTTGGCATTATGAATAGTGAATTTTATATGACATTTGCTTGTATTGATGTGTATGAAAATCTGCTTCACCTAAATAGAGAGTAACTGAGTTTCTTTTTTTTCCCCTCCACTTGCTTACTTGCTCTTACAGAAGGAGAAGAGACCTAGCTTGAGCCCAAGCTATATTTTATTCTTGGATTAAGGCCTGCCTGTGTGTGTCTGAAAAACTGAGGGTCTTGTCCAGGGACTACTTGTATGACAAAAAGGCCATCATAGTATTAGAACGATTTGAGGCACATTGCCTTGCTTAAAGTCAAAGATGAAAGGTCATTTTGGATGTGGTACCTCCAGCTGGTCAGCTAGACCCCAGGTTGGGTTCTAGGGTAGACTCCTTCAGTATGAGTGAGCAAATTACTAAAAGCTAAAAGTAAATGCCAGAAATACCATTTTACCAAAATCTCCGTCAATATCTGAAAACATAAGACATCAGTATCACTGGCTCCATTAGCATTGGTAGCTCGGCAGACAGGTCTGACTTGGAGAAATGGCACCAGAAGGAAGACATAGGACGACTGCCTGGACACCCCAAACTAGCAGCCTCCATGAGACATCTTCAGTCTCCCCAGCTCTGCTGGATCCATCTGGCTGCACAATCAACATCTCTGCTCTTGATAGCATGTTGCCAGTGGCATCGATGGCCTAAATAATATCACAGTAGTAAGAGAATATAACAAAAGAGGGAAATATTGATTGCAAGTTGCATGGTAACTGAGAACTTTAGGTCAGATGCACAGAAATGGCATCTAACAGACCACTAGATTTATTTGTGAGAGATTTGAGGCAAGAGTTTCTATACCAATGCTAAGCATATCCACATAAAATAGAGTTTGGTCTTGTTAATGTAACCTTGTTTTTATCTGTAGATGGTGAAACATGGCTTACTTTAAGAGGAAATAAGTAAATGTAAATCGTGGTTAAAAAGAAAATATCAGAAGATGACTTGCTAGCAGTCCAGTGTTCCATCATTTCTACATGTCCAAAGAAAATACTAATTATCATTTCTGAACAAAATTGTTTTAGAAAAGGAAAAAAAAAAACTAGTGTTTCAGGGATTTTCTTGAATTTCTGATGAAATTCCTACTGAGAATTCTTCAATAAAAATCTGATTGTCAAGTTATGAATAATCCATGATTAGTGTTTTTCTGTGTCCTGTTTGGGATCATTTTCATTAGACAATGGTCATGAAGAATGAATGGATTAAAATATGTTGGTCCTTTAGGAAGTGCAGTAAGCATCAAATTATGCTGTATTTTATACCTCCTCCTCAAAGTTTGGAAAATATGAAGGCACAAATATTTTTCATTTTATTAGAATTTTCCATCAGTGAATATGTTTGATATGGTTAATCATTAATTTCATAGAGCTTTGAGTTTTATTATGTTGATTTAATTCAATACATCAATCAGTTAAGAAAAAAAAAGCTTGAATATCTTTGTCCTACCTGAACCGACTGATTCTTTGAATAAACTGATTGGAGTCACTTGTTTGCTTTAACAAATAAGCACTGTAACTGCAAATTCTGGTTTAGGTTTGATTAGCATAATTTCAGATATTTCTTTATGTATAAATATATATGGAATGATAGAAGCAATTTTAGGCAGATAGATTTGGTTATGCATATGATTTAAAAAGTAAAAGTTAAAAATATAATTTTGAAAATTGAATTTTACTGAAGAAAAATGGAATTTTACTGAAGTGATGGGAATTACTGAATTCTAGTTAAGTCTTTATAAGACATACCTGGTCCTAAAAGATCCTAAAATTTCTGTCTTTCTCATATATATTCATATATATATATATATTTATAGTCAATATCATATTTTAAGGATATATTGCACCTTTATAAAATGTCCATTGACTTACTTAAGAAAGATTAATTTATACCCAGGATAATTAGACCTATAATGGTGGTAATTTCATAGTATATAAAAATATTGAATTACTATGTTATATACCTGAAACTAGTATAATATTGTATGACAATTTTAATTCAATAAGAAAAAATTTAGGGGTTTAGAAGCAAACAACAGAAACCAACTATGGTTAAAAGACAGAAAAGTAATTTTTTTGGAAAGATATAAGGTAGGTCCCACACCTGATGGAAAATCTTTTTTCTTTTACTTTTCTTTCTTTTTCTTTTTTTTACTGCAGAGAGACTTATTTATTTTAAAGAAGAAAATTTTAAAAAAGAATACATTCCTATATTTAAAAATGCATGTATTAAGATCTAGCTCAGACATTGAATTACATCACCATGATTATAGGGCTAAATAACAATGGAGTGAGGGGCAGAATAAAAAGATTCCCATGAATTTCCTCTCCTCAACTCAACTTTTTAAAATTAACATATAATGTTTTGTTTCAGGGGTACAGGCCTGTGATTCTTCAGTTTTATACAATACTGTGCACACTACAACACATACCCTCCTCAGTGACCTGATGGAAAATCTTGACAACATTTTCCCTATTATCCTCCTGGTAGAGCATTATTCTGTTAATTGTTGCTGTGCAACAAGTTATCTAAAATTTAATGAATTAATCAATAGGCAGTTTGTTAGTTATCATAAGTTTATAGGTCAACTGGATGATAGTTTTTTTTTTTATACCAGAATGTTTATTGAAGCATTTTTTTTTTTTTGAGCTGTACCTTTAATTTTTATTTTTTTTATAAACAAATTTTTATCCCCAGGGGTACATGTCTGTGAATCGCCAGGTTTATACACTTCACAGCATGTTTGATCTGGATCAAGCTTAGCTGATCTTAGCTAGGCTCACTCATGAATCTGTTGTCAGCTGGTGCATTTATCCCTAGGTCAAATGTCTGGGAGTTAGCTGACTGCTGTCTGTATTGAGAAAACTAACTATGCCACATGTCTCTTCACTGGTCTAGCCTAAGGTTTTTCTTATAATAGCTGGAGGGGTGGAGGTTGAAAGAGAGAGAACTCTTGAGGCCTAGGTTCAAGACTGGCATACCATAGTTTCTGCCCCATTCCACTGACCAGGATGGATCAAGTCAACAGAGCTGCAACGTCACATTGTAAAGGATGTGGATAAAAGAGGGTGAGGGAATGGGTGCCTGGGTGGCTCAATTTGTTAAGTGACTGAATTAGGCTCAGCTCATGATCTTAGGGTCCTGGGATCAAGCCCTGCATTGGAATCCATGCTCAATGAGGAATCTGCTTCTCCCTTTCCCTCTCCATTTGCCCCTCCCACAGCTTGTGCTCTCTGTCTCAAATAAATAAATAAACAAATAAATAATTTTTTTAAAAAAAGAGGGGGGAGAAAATTGGAGCCATTTTATTAAAGTCTCCTCTTCCCCTTCATCCCTGGCTCTCTGCAAGCTTCAGTCACTCCTGATGTCAAGCTTGAATGCCAGAGTTTAAAATTCTGTCAGGTTCAGATATGACTCCTTAGTTGTAGTTCCTTTTGCTCCAGAGACCTATGAATTAAAAAGACATTTCCTCCCAAATACCTCACATAAAGATGGCATCAAGGTAACTGCAAACAACATCTATGTCAAACAAGAGAATGGGAGGCATACAGCAGTCACTGGTTTATGCAGTTCTGAAATCCAACTGGGAACATGTTGCTAGGTCCTTCTATCCTAGAAGTTGGGAATGCTCCTTGGTTAGACTAAGGTTCTCCCAAGAGTGCTCCTACTGCTTCCTGGGAGTGGCTCTTTGGTTTCTGTTTTTCATCAGTTTTTTCTCTACTCTCTAATCCTCCCTTGCCCACCACCCCCTTGGTTATTTCTGAAGAAATAGCTCCTCACCATTTTTTCTATAAGATATACTTTTTAAATCTGCTGTTTCTTATAGAAAGCTGAAAGCCAAGACCTTTTTACAATTTGAACAATCTCAGTCCCTTTTAGTCCAGGCTAGTTGGTAGTTTCACATGAATGTTATCAAAGCCCACTTCATTTCTACAAAAGCAAACATTCCTCTTTTTTTAACCTACTGCTACTTTGGATTGGCTTCTTTGGAACCACACTCTGAAAATTCCTGTAAGTCCTTTTGTCTAAGTTAGAGGGCCCATTAGGCACCACCTTAACTCAGAGATTTTAACTCTTGATTTTAACCCCTTTGTCCTTAGGCTGGGGACTCTGGTGATGAGAAAGAGTTCCACTTTCCAACTCAGTTAAGTTAAGGTCCATGATATTTCCTCCAAATTCTGCTTTCAAATAGTTATTTCTTTGTCTTATCTTATTTTTCCCCTGTACTGTATCATGCTCAGCTAGAATATTTTTGTCATTTTGCCTGGAGATTTCCCCAGTCAAATCCAAAAGTTCATTGGATACATTTTTCATCTTCCAAGCAAGCCAGACAACTGTTTTATCAATACTTACTGCTCCATGACGTAGATCACCATATTTTCATCATCAAATATAATTTCCTCATGTTTTCCAACTTTTGCTAATAGTTTGCTTTCTACTTTCCAGCCTCTGCTTCTTACCCACTCTCAAAACCAGTGGTATATGTCTTACATTTTGTTAAGGTAGCATCTCCTCCTGGGTATTAACTTCTATATTCTTTAGATATTGCTGCATAGTAAACCACCCCAAAAAGTAATCCTCAATGCCATAAGCACCTGCTTATCGTTCTTGAGTCTAATGGACAGCTTGGAAGTTTGGGTTTTGGCTGGATGGGCTCAAGTGTGACTCAAAGGAATGGTTGGGGTTTCCTGAAATAGGATGTCTTGTGGTTGGTTGTTTGGCTAACAGGGCAACTCATTATCTGAAAGACTAGCCTGGGAGTTTTCTTATGATGCTGGATATATTTCTAAGAGAGAGAAAGTAGAAAGGTGCAAGACCTTTGGAGGTCTGGAATCAGAAATGGCACATTACCACTTCTGCCCTGTCAGCCACACAAAATCATAAGGCTAACCTAGATACCAGGAGTGGGGAAATAGAGTTTACCTCTTGAAAGAAACTTCCAAATCATATTTCAAAGGTGTGGATAAAAAAAGACTGGAGAATTGGTGACATTTTATCATTAATCCACCGCCATCTCAAACTCTTAACAGGTTGGTTTTCCTAGTGGAATGAGTATAGATGAACTTGGCGGGGGGGCGGGGTCTGTTGCATCAATTGTGTGCAACTCAGTGTGGCTTAGATCCTCCCATTTCCTCGCAGAGGGAGTGCAGTATATCTCAAGGCAGGCTGTGGAGGTGGCTACATAAAGGTTCCATTGTTTGCTACTGGCAACAGTGAGATCACTCGTAAAATAGACTGGTGTTTATCTTGAATGTTGTACCCAATAACTCAGCTTTTTGGAATTGGAGTACACCATTAAAGTCATTCTTTGGTAGCCCTAAAATTCCTCCAAAAATTACCTGCCCTGCAAATTTAACCCAAGATGTGGTTAATTGTCTATACTCAGAAAAAAGGTTGAATCCCTTCCTTGTTTCAGGAGGAACATAGCCAGGTATCACAGAATCACTGTTTTAGTAGACTTGTATCTTGACTGTTAACTGAGATTCCTTCTCCTTGTTCAGACTGTTCAGCTCCCATGTTCCTTTCTCCTCAGCTTTTTGTATGAGCTATCTTCAGAATAAGGGATATCTGGGGCAAGAAAAGAGTCAAATTCTTGATATTTGAACTTCTAAGGAGACATCCGTATTATCATCAAAAACCATGATTCTGGCATAAACAATAGGTTAGTCTGAATACCTGGCCATATTTTTCTGCTGTAGGGAGTAAAGGTGAAGTCATTCAACTGAGAGAAGGAGTGAAGTTGAGGAAAGAGGAGAAAAAAATTGTTGGTTGTTTTACTCCCTGAGAAAGAGGTATATAGCTAACTTACCCTTGGGGTTGAAATCCTTTGTGTTGCGGGGAATAATAGAAATCTAAGAAAAGTTTGGAGGCTCTATAAAAAGAGAGATCTATACCTTTCTCCTCAGATTGTAATCAGGAGAAGTCCTCTGACAAGAAAAGCCTCTCTCTGACAAGCCCTGCGTTCAGCATGGAGACAGAGCAGAAGCATGTTCCTAGTTGAGGGAGACGTATACAACAGATGGGCTTGCCTCTCTCTGTAGGGCTGGACAAGCAGGTGAGAGTTTCTTGAGAGATGACCAAATAGGCTGGTAGACTTGGAGGCACTTTGCAGTTTGATCACACTGGGCATCAGAATATATGAACCAGGAGAATGGAGGCTGTGGATAGGTGAGCTCCATCTCCGCTAAGGCTTTTGTGGCTGAGTAGACTGTGGCTAAATATTTCATTTCTCCTTGATATTAAGAAAACAGCCCTCTGAGCTATCTCCAGGAGAATTCCGAATTAACTGTTTACCCAGTGAAACATAGTAAAATCTAGAAAAAATAATTTACTTTGCACTGGCATGATCAATGTCCCTGTTATCAGTAAAAATGGGGTTTGAGGGTTCAGTACAATTATGGAAATACTTTAGTTAATTGATTCCAAAGCATACATTTTTTTTTCACATTTTAACATGTCTGAAGTTGAAATGTGGCTCACACTCCATGGCATATCATAGTTTAGCTGGCAGTGATTTTTCTTTCTTAACGTAAAGCAACAGTGCATCTTAACAAACCACAATGTCTTAAATTCAGTGAAATGCCATGTGATGGAAGTTGTATCTTTGCATACATGGAATCTGTAAATCTCACTTACTATAACTGAAAATCCTAGTAATTCAGCACCTATAGCTCAGCCATTCCTTCCATTCTTAACTCTTCCTTTATACTCAATGATATCTTTAGTAAGAGTTCCACAGCTTGATGTTATGCTGGTATCTAAGGTGGAAGGGACTGTAACCACCACTTAGGGTTAAGCTGAATGCCACTTGGGGCCAAGGTGACAATGGCATGGGCTCATTCTGTACCATATATTGTGCATGATATATATCATAACACATACTGACAACAGTTTAGAAATTAGTTTTGATAGTAATATATGCCTAAATATTAAGGATATGAATAATTTTAATTTTTTATGATTTGCTGTTATTCCAAAATTTCTATAAAATATATTATTTCATAAATTATTAAAAACATTATTTTAAAAAATATAATGCCTCAGTCCTGTGTACAGATTTCAGGCTACTACTGCTGCCCTCTATCTCTTTACTCCAAAGACCACTGGCAAAGGAATGCAAATCCTCTGGCACGTTTTTATCATTGGCCTTTCATGAGCCATTCCTTTTGAAGGAGCTCATATTCAAACACCACTTATTTCCTTCTTATTCTTCTTTAGCAGCTCTCTAACACAGATAGTAATGCCAGTTAATTGGTCAGCCAAACATTGTGTGGGGAAATTTTTAAGAAATTGAAACACGTATCTCTAGGGAGTATCCTGGGCATCAAAATATTTTTACATAATTTGTTCTATAATGTTTAGTAATTGCAATTCCAGTATATTAAGCATATTCCATCTCAAATAAGATTTACTTCCTTTGAGTTGAGCTAATTAGTTTGTTTTGTAGTTTATTTAATCCCTGATCATAAATTACAAAACTCTAGACAGGTCCTTCTAAAATATTTTCTGGTTAACTATGCTTGTAAAATCTCATGGTGAGGGACTGCATGAACCTTCAAAACCACGTTTTACAATGTCCATGCTTTTATTATTGTCTTCTTCCATACTATATATTCAATAAGCTATTACTGAACAAAGTGTAATGTCTAAACTAATACTCTACACTATAAAATAGTATTACACATTATGCTATAATGCTGGAATTTTATGTCCCTATAAAATTGTTTTAGGAAATGATTTTTGGGTCCAAGCTTTAGGATTTTTTTCCTTGAGTGCAGCCCATTTTTAAAGCAGTTTAGTTGGCATTTATTTTTCTTAAAAATCAAACACTGTGAAACATGATAGAATATTGATCACCTTCCTTTACTGTTTTCAGAACACATTATCTCTGTTGTGACAGAGAACTGTTAATGCTGTGCAGTTTAGTAGCTCACCATGATTCACAGGAAGATTTTAACAGAGGCCTCGTGTCATGCCCAAGATGGTATCCATGACACCTACAGAGAATTTCTCAGAGCCTGAACTCTAGATCTAGCTCAGATAGAGTGTGACTTTAGTGTCAAGATTTTGGTTCTTTCCTAAATTCAAACAACTGTGATCACTATAAGCAAGTTTATTATCATAGTTAATTTCATGTGTCAACCTAGTGCGCCAATGGGTGCTAAGAAAGTAATTTCTGCAAGTGTCTATGAGGCTGTGTCTGGAAGAGATTAACATTTAAATCAGCAGACTGAGTACAGAAGATAGACCTGGCCATTTTGGTGGGCATGATATAGCCCCTTGCATGAATGAAACAAAAAAGATAGAGGAAGGGTAAATTTTCTCTCCTTCTGTTTGAGCTGAGACATGCGTCTTCTGCCCTCAGACATCAGTGTTTCTGATTCTCAGGCTTTCGAAATCAGACTAGAATTATACCATCAGTCCCCCATTTCTCAGGCCTTTGGACTCAACTGAGTTATACCACTGGCTTGTCTGGTTCTCTGGCTTGCAGATGACAGGTGGGACTTTCTGGCCCCCATCATTGTGTGAGCCAATTTTATAATAAATCTCCTCTCATATAAATCTCTATGTATCCTAACAGTTCTGCTTCTCTGGAGAACCCCCATTAATACATTTCTCATTATTTTTTCTTCTATATCACACATGCCAGTTGAAATTTATATTCATGACACAGTGTATACATAGACCAAAATGTTTGTAGATAATTTTTAAACCGTTAAAAGGAAAAAGCAAACAAAATAATAAAATGATAATTAAAAAATGCCATATAGACCATATACTAGTATATTGTCATATTAGGCTTATACCAGATACTCTTTAAAGAGCTTAAAAGATAGCATAGAGAAGGAGAAATGATTAATTTCTTTTATTAGAAAATATTTAAAGAATGTTTTGATTTTTTTCTAGATACCTACTCAGCAAATAATATGAATAAGAACAGACAAGCATACATATACTACATATACTACTAGGAGGGTGACTCGGTCGCTTAAGTGGCTGCCTTCAGCTCAGGTTATATTCCCAGGGTCCTGGGATCAAGCTCCATATTGGGCTCCCTGCTCAGCGGAAGGCCTGCTTCTCCCTCTCCCTCTGCCTGCCGCTCTGTCTACTTGTGCTCAGTCTCTCTCTCTCTGTCAAATAAATAAATAAAATCTTTAAATTAAAAAAAAAGTATACTACCAAGAAAAAGCAAGCATTACTTACTTTTTAAAAATTGAAGGAAATTTGGACTTCAAAAGTAAAAATTTTTGTTTTTAAGGAAGTGAAAAAAACCTCATAGAATCACATATCATATATATCAAATCATATATTTGATAAAGAACTTATATGAAGAATGTATAAAGAATCTTACAACTCAAAGAGACAAATAACTCTATTTTTAAAAAATGGGCGAAGGATTTGAACAGACATTTCTCCAAATAAGATATACAAACTTCCAGTAAGCACATGAAAATAACCTCAATACTCTTAGTCATCAGGGAAATGAAAATCAAAACCATACACTAAGATGTATGGCTATACTAAAACAAGACAGATAATAAGTATTAGGGAGGATGTGGAGAAATTATTGCTTTCATGTGCCACTGGTGGGAATGTAGAATAGTGCAGTCACTTTGGAAAATGTCTGGCACTTCCTCTAAAGAATAAACATAGAGTTATCCTAAGACCCAGCAATTCTACTCCTAGATATATACCCAAGACAAATGAAAGCACGTGGCACAAACAAAATCTGTACACAGATGTTCATAGTGGCATTATTAGTAAATAGCCAAAAAGTGGAAAGAATCCAAATGTCCTTCAACTGATGAATGGCTAAACAATGTATAATATATTCATACAATGGAATATTATTTAGACAGAAGGGGGAATGAAGTACTGATACATATTATATCATGATAAACTTTGAAAACACTAACTTAAAACTTAACTGAGAGAAATCAGTCACTAAAGACTGACTTTGTATTATTCCATTCACATAAGATGTCCAGAATAGACAAATACTTAGAGACAGAAAGTAAATTAGTTGTTGCCTAGAATGGGAAGGTTTGGGAGAAATGGAGAGTGACTACTAATAAATACAGCGTGTTTTTTGGGGGGTTGCTGAAAACGTTTGAAAATTGATTGTGCTGATAGTTGCCCACCTTTCAGATTATGCTAAAACTATTGAATTATGCATTTTTAAAGAAGATTTTATATATTTGTTTTTAATTTTTTATTTATTTTAAATTTTATTGTATTTTTTCAGTGTTCCAAAATTTATTGTATGTACCACACCCAGTGCTCCATGCAATATGTGTCCTCCACAATACTCACCACCAGGCTCACACCAGCCCCCACTACCTCCAAAACCCTCAGTTTGTCTCTCAGAGTCCACAGACTCTCATGGTTTGTCTTTCCCTCCGATTTTCCCCAACTCATTTTTCCTCTCCATCTCCCAATGTCCTCCGTGTTATTCCTTATGCTCCACAAGTAAGTGAAACCATATGATAATTGACTCTCTCTGCTTGACTTATTTCACTCAGCATAATCTCTTCCAGTCCCGTCCATCTTGAAACAAAAGTTGGGTATTCATCCTTTCTGATGGAGGCATAATACTCCATTGTATATATGGACCATATCTTCTTTATCCATTGGTCCATTGAAGGGCATCTTGGTTCTTTCCATAGTTTGGCGACTATGGCTATTGCTGTTATGAACATTGGGGTACTGATGGCCCATCTTTTCACTACCTCAGTATCTTTGGGGTAAATACCCAGTAGTGCAATTGCAGGGTCATAGGGAAGCTCTATTTTTAATTTCTTAAGGAATCTCCACACTGTTTTCCGAAGTGGCTGCAACTTGCATTCCCACCAACAGTGTAAGAGGGTTCCCCTTTCTCCACATCCTCTTCAACACCTGTTGTTTACTGTCTTGTTGATTTTGGCCATTCTAACTGGCATAAGGTGGTATCTCAATGTGGTTTTGATTTGAATCTCCCTGATGGCTAGTGATGATGAACATTTTTTCATGTGTCTGATAGCCATTTGGATGTCTTCTTTGGAGAAGTGTCTGTTCATGTCTTCTGCCCATTTTTTTGACCTGATTATCTGTTTTGTGTGTGTTGAGTTTGAGAAGTTCTTTATAGATCTTGGATATCAGCCCTTTGTCTGTAGTGTCACTTGTGAATATCTGCTCCCATTCCATGGGTTGCCTCTTTGTTTTGTTTTGTTGATAGTTTCCTTTGCTGTGCAGAAGTTTTGATCTTGATAAAGTCCCAAAAGTTCATTTTCACTTTTGTTTCTTTTGCCTTTGGAGACATATCTTGAAAGAAGTTGCTGAGGCCAATGAAGAAGAGGTAAATGACTATGTTCTCCTCTAGGATTTTGATAGATTCCTGCCTCATGCTGAGGTCTTTTACCCATTTCGAGTTTATCTCTGTGTATGGTGTAAGAGAGTGGTCAAGTTTCATTCTTCTACCCTTAGCTGTCCAATTTTCCAAACACCATTTATTGAAGAGACTATCTTTTTTCCAGTGGTTTTTTTTTTTTTTCCTGCTTTGTCAAAGATTATTTGACCATAGAGTTGAGGGTCCATATCTGGGCTCTATACTCTGTTCCACTGTTCTATATGTCTGTTTCTGTGCCAGTACCTTGCTGTCTTGGTGATCACTGCTTTGTAGTAAAGCTTGAAATCAGGCAACATGATGTCCCCAGTTTTTTCTTTTTCAACATTTCCTTAGTAATTTGGAATCTCTTCTGGTTCCATACAAATTTTAGTATTGTTTGTTCCAGCTCTTTGAAAAAATGCCAGTGGAATTTTGATCAGGATGGCATTGAAAGTATAGATGGCTCTAGGCAGTATAGACATTTTGACAATGTTTATTCTTCTGGTCGATGAGCATGGAATGCTCTTCCATCTTTTTGGAATCCATTAGGGCAGAAGTGAAAGCCTCCCAGGAAGAAGTTTAAAAAGCTATCAATGAGATCCAATCCAATCTAATCTAAATACCCTAAGAGCTAGGGTAACAGAGGCAGAAGATAGAATTAGTGATCTAGAGGACAAACTGATAGAGAAAAAGGATCAGGAGGAGGCCTGGAACAAATATCTTACAAGCCATGAAAATAGAATTAGGGAAATACATGACACCATGAAACTTCCAACGTCAGAATTATTGGGATCCCTAAGGGGGAGGAGAAGGAAAGAAGACTAGAAGATATAGTTGAACAAATTCTGCATGAAAATTTTCCCAGTCTGGGGAATGGAACCAGCATTCATTTTCCAGATGTAGAAAGATCACCTCCCAAGATGGATGAATCTAGAAAGACCTCAAGGCACTTGACTACAAGACTGATGAATCATAATTTTAGACGAGGAGCTTTTGAGAGCAGGTAGGGGGAAGAGATTCCTTACATACAGAGGACGGTCCATCAGAATAATGGCAGACCTGTCCACAGAAACCTGGTAAGCCAGAGAGGGCTGGCAAGACATATTCAGGGCATTAAATGAAAAGAACAGGCAGCCAAGAATATTTTATCCAGCAAAGCTGACATTCAAAATGGATGGAAAGAGAAAGAGCTTCCAAGACCAGCGAGGTTTAAAAGTGTATGTGACCACCAAGCCAGCACTACAAGAAATATTAAGGGGGGTTCTATAAAAGAAGAAAGAACCCAAGAGTGTCATAGAATAGAAATTTACAGAGACAATCTATAGAAACAAGGACTTCACAGGCAACATGATGTCAATAAAAACGTTTCTTTCAATAATCACTCTCAATGTGAATGGCCTAAATGCTCCCATAAAATGGCACAGGGTTGCAGACTGGATAAAACGACAGGACCTGTCCATATGTTGTCTACAAGAGACTCATTTGGAACCTAAGGATACGTACGTCCAGACTGAAAGTGAAGGGATGGAGAAGCATCTTTCATGCCAGTGGGCCTCAGAAGAAAGCTGAGGTAGTGAATCTCATATCAGATAAATTAGATTTTAAACTAAAGACTGTAGTCAGAGATGAAGGACACCACATAATTTTTAAAGGTTCTACCCACCAAGAAGATCTAACAATTGGAAATATTTATGCCCCTAATAAGGGAGCAGCCAACTATATAAGACAACTGTTAATCAAGATAAAGGGTCATATTGATATGAATACATTAATAGTAGGAGATCTTAACATGGCACTTTCAGTAATATATCATCCAAGCAGAAAATCAATAAAGAAACAAGAGCACTGAATGGCACATTGGGCCAGATGGACATCATAGATATATACAGAACATTCCACCCTAAAACAACACATGGAACTTTCTCCTGAATAGACCACATACTGGGTCACAAATCAGGGCTCAACCGATACCAAAAGGATGATATTATTCCCGGCATATTCTCAGACCACAATGCTTTGAAACTGGAACTCAACCACAAGAAAAAGTTTGGAAGGAATTCAAACACTTGGAAGCTAAAGACCACTTTGCATAAGAATGTTTGGATTAACCAGGAAATCAAAGAAGATCTTAAACAGTTGATGGAAACCAATGAGAATGAAGACACTTTGGTACAAAACCTATGGGATACGGCAAAGGCAGTCCTAAGAGAGAAATACCTATCCATTCAATCCAGAATATACCAGCTCTCTTTACATCTTAAAGAACTGGAGAATCAACAATAAATTAAGCCAACCCCACATGCAAGGAGGGAAATAATCAAGATTAGAGCAGAGATCAGTGAGATAATAGCTAGGAATATAGTAGAACACATCAATGGAACTAGAAGCTGGTTTTTTGAAAGAGTAAGATTGAGAAACCATTGGCCAAACTAATCTGGAAGAAAAGAGAGAGGACCCAAATTAATAAAATTATAAATGAAATGGGGGAGATCATGACTAACACCAAGGAAATAGAAACAATCATCAGAAATTTTTATCAACAGTTATATGCCAATAAGTTAAGCAGCCTAGATGAAATGGATGCATTCCTGGAAACCTATAAACTTCCAAAACTGAATCATGAAGAAATTGACAACCTGAATAGACCAATATCTAGTAACGAGATTGAAGGAGTGATCAAAAAACCTCCCAAAAACAAGAGCCCAGGACCTTACAGATTCCTTGGAGAATTCTACCAAACATTCAAAGAAGAAATAATACCTCTTCTCCTGAAGCTGTTTCAAAAGATAGAAATAGAAGGAAAATTTCCAGACTCTTTTGATGAGGCCAGCATTACTCTGATCCCCAAACCAGGCAAAGACCCCAACCAAAAAAGGAAATTTCAGACCAATATCCCTGATGAATATGGATGTCAAGATTCTCAACAAGATCCTAGCTAATAGGATTCAACAGTACTTTAAAAAAGTTATCCACCATGACCAGATGGGATTTATCCACGGAATACAAGGGTGGTTCAACATTCACCAATCAATCAATGTGATAGAACAAATCATAAGAAAAGAGAGAAGAACCACATGGTCCTCTCAATTGATGCAGAAAAAGCATTTGACAAGATACAGCATCCGTTCCTGATTAAAATGATTCAAAATATAGGGATAGAGGGAACATTCCTCAACTTCATAAAATCCATGAGAAATGGACAGCGAATATCTTTCTCAATGGGAAAAAGCTGATAGCCTTCCCTTTAAGATCAGGAACATGACGAGGATATCTACTCTTGTCATTGTTGTTCAGTATAGTACTAGAAGTCCTAGCAACAGCAATCAGACAATAAAAAGAAATAAAAGGTATTCAAATTGGCAAAGAAGAAGTCAAACTCTCTCTCTTTGCAGATGACATGATGCTTTATATGGAAAACCCAAAAGACTCCACTCCCAAACTACTAGAACTCATACAGCAATCAGTAATATGGCAAGATACAAAATCAGTGCACAGAAATCCGTTGGTTTCTTATACACTAACAATGAAAATATAGAAAGGGAAATTAGAGAATTGATTACATTTACTATAGTACTAAGAACCATAAGATACCTTGGAATAAACCTAACCAAAGAGGTAAAGGATCTGTACTTGAAGAACTACAGAACACTCATGAAAGAAATTGAAGGATACACAAAAAAGATTTTATTTATTTGAGAGAGAGAGAGCATGAGCAGGGGTGAGGAACAGAGGGAGAGGGGCAAGCAGGCTCTCAGCTGAGCAGGAGCCTGACAGAGGGCTTGGTTCCGGGACATGAGATCATGACCTGAGACAAAGGCAGATGCTTAACCAACTGAGCCACCCAGGCACCCTGGATTACGCATTTAAATGAGTGAATTATATGGTATATTGTATTCAATTGTATCTCAATAAAATTGTTATATAAAAAAATTGAAGGGCATGGTTCTGGTTCATCCAAGAAAAAGAATTCCTCTGGTTCTACCAAAAAATGGAGGAGCCCCATCATTACTCCTATTTTATCCTTCTTACAACTAAAAAAACTCTAGATATTTTATAATAACAAGCATAGGAAAACTGAAAACAGAAATAAGAAAGTATGCAAATTAGGGACATCAAGATCTTAGGAATGACATGGTGGTGAGTTCCCTGGATTTCCTCATTGCCTCTCATATATGTTGGAATAGTGCAGAAGCCTCCAACATAAAACTGGCAACACAGAGATAAAAATGGCTCCAAGGAAACCTTTTCCCTTTAGGCAAAGGATTGAAAGAGTGTGGTCTAACAACAGAAAATCTTTTGGCAATATTCACCCTACTCTGGCCAAAGACCAGTGGAAAAACCACCTCACTGCCTTTCACAGTTTCAGCTGGGACTAGTTGGGAGTTGATTTTCCACCACTACTCCCTCCTATCCTTTGTTCTGGGGAAGCAGGCAGCGCATTGTGATTCCCCTACTGTGTCATATTGGTGGGACCCAGTTGGGAGCTGTTCTTCCATCTCTACCCAGTGGAAGCAGGTGGCAGTTATGTATCTAATTTCCCTATTGATATATTATTGGCAGACTGGAAAGACAGCTGATCTTCCATTTCCTGCCTGGAAGATGTAGTCAGTCCTCTTATTCTCCTGTCAGGGTAGTATCAGTGAGGCTAGGGGAAGAAGATCTGGCATTCCTCATTTGGTGGAAGCAGATTATGCTCTGATTCCCCTGTGTCAGGGTATATTGGGAGGGCCTGGTGGGGTGACCTCAGGTTCCACCCCTACTCAGCAGCAACAAGACCAACCTGGCAGTATGAGGTGAGACTAGTTGACACCAGGTTGCAACACCTGACATTGCATATCAGCAGGTCCTAGAAGAGAACTGAGCCTCCACCCTCAAATGTCATTATGAAATGGAAAGGGGAGGTGGCAGGTAAGACTAGCTGGCACCCTGCTTTCCTATCCTTTCCCTTAGTGTCAGTGGGACTCAATGTAGAGTTGAGTTTCTGACTCCACCATGTAGCAACAAAGAAGTGTGAGTCAACCCTCTGTTTACTCTCTCTGTAGTGGCAGTGGGGCCCACAGAGGTGGTGATCTTAAGCCTTATTCAGCGCAAAAATGGAAGTGCAAGTCAGTGTTACATTTTGGCTGGGGTGATATTAGCAGGGGCCAGAGGGAAGCTGATCATGCGTGGTGACCTAGTCTTTCCACTATGCTTAAAAAGGGAGACTTCCTGCTGAAAAGAGATTCAATGAGATCCAGAGGCTTATAATATAATATCTAAAATGCTTAGGGCATAAAAAGTATTACTCATCATACCAAGAACCAGGAAAAGAACATGAATGAGAAAAAAATTCTGTAGACACTAACACTGAGATGAATCAGATTTGGAATTATTAACAGGGATTTTAAAGCAGCTGTAGTAAAAATTTTTCAACAAGAAATCATGAATTCTTGAAACAAATGAAAAAATTAAGAAATTTCAGCAAAGAAATAGAAATTCTGAGAAAAAACCAAATGGCAATTATCGAATGACAAATGCAATAAAATAAAAACTCACTGGGTAGACTTAATAGTAGAGATGATAAAGTATAGAATCAGAGAACTTAAGTACAGATCAATAGAAATTACCTAAATATGAACAATAAAGAGAAAATAGACTGAAAAAGATAAAAACAGACTCTGTTTTGGGGACCAGTTGGACAACAGCAGTAGAGATAACATTTATATCATACTATTCCTAGAACGAGAGGAAAGAGTGAACTTGTAAAATTAGTTGGAGAAATTAAGTCTGAAATTTGCCTAAATTTACCACATAACCATGTGGATATAAACAACTCCAAATTGGGTAAACCCAAAGAAATATATACCAGGACATAATCATATTTGAAATCCTACAAAATAAATCTTAAAAAAAAATCTTGAAAGCAGCCTGAGAGAAACAATGTATTACTTATAGGGAGATACCAATTTAAATGATAGTGAATTTCTCATCTGATACCATAGAGGGCAGAAGCAAGTGGCATAACATTTTTCAAATACTCAAAAAAAAATCACCCATAAATTTTATGTACTGGAAAAATATCCTTTTGAAATGGAGGGGAGGGGCACCTGGGTGGCTCAGGTGGTTGGTCATCTGCCTTTGGTTCAGGTCATGATCTCCACATCGGGCTCCTGGCTGGCTCAGCTGGGAGCCTGCTTCTCCCTCTGCCTCTCCCCACTGTTTGTGTGCTCTTAAATCTTAAATAAATAAATAATAATAATAAAAAACCTTAAAATAAAATCTTTAAAAAAAGAGAAATGGATGAGAAATAAAGACATACTTGGATGAAGGAAACCAAAGAGAATTCATTGCTAACAGACCTACCTTTACGAAGGACTAAAAGAAGTTCTTTAAATAGAAATATGACCGAAAGTAAAAAAATTCCAAAAGGAAAGACAAATATCAGAATGGATAAAAATGGAGGTAAATGTAATAGGCTATCCTAGTTCTAGGGAGTTTCTTAAATCATATTTGATAGTTGAATCAAAAGTCATAATGCCAACTGATCTGCTCAAGAAGATATGTAGAGGGAAATACTTAAGACAAGTACATTTAAACAATAGATTTAATAGATTTAAATAGATTTAAATAGATTTAAATAGAAGAATGTTTTTACATTTGATTAGAAATGGTAAAATGTTAATATTAGCTATATTCAATCTTATATGTATATTGAAACACCTAGAGCAACCTATATACCAGAAAAGTATACAAAATTTATATACTCGAAAACAAAAAATAAATCAAAATGAAATCCTAAAAGGGGGTGGTTGAGTGGCAGAGTTGGTTAAAGACCAACTCTTGGCTTTGGGTCCTGCTCTTGGGTCCTGAGATCAAGTCCCACCATTGGGCTCTGTGCCTAGCATGGAGTCTGCTTAGGTTTCTCTCTCTCTTTCTGCTGTCCCCTTTGTGTGTGCATTCTCTCTTAAAAAAAAAATACATCTTTAAAAAATGAAATCCTAAAGCATGTTCAAATAACTTACTGAAAGATAAGAAAAAAGCAACAAAAGAAGCAAATAGGAAAAAAAAGGAAGACTTAAAGCCCAAACATGGTAATGATACTGCTGTGGACTGAATGTTTGTGGAACCTCTATGATGTGATTAGTGTCCTTATACGATGAAGAAAGCTATTCCTTTCTCTATTTATGTCATATAAGGATACAATACGAAGATGGCCTTCAGCAAATCAGGAAGCAGATTCTCCTCAGACACAGATCTGCCAGCACCTTGATCTTGGACTTCTCAGCCTCCAGAACTGTGTGAAATTATTGTTTAGGCCACTCAGTGTTCGGTATTTTTGCTATAGCAGCCTAAACTAAGTTATCTTAAAAGTAAGTGATCTAAATACACTATTTAAAAAGCAGAAATTGGGATGCCTGGGTGGCTCAGTTGGTTAAGTGGCTGCCTTCGGCTCAGGTCGTGATCCCAGAGTCCTGGGATCGAGTCCCACATCAGGCTCCTTGCTCGGCAGGGAGCCTGCTTCTCCCTCTGCCTCTGCCTGCCACTCTGTCTGCCTGTGCTCGCTCGCTCTCTCTCCATCTCTCTCTGACAAATAAATAAATTAAAAAAAAATTTAAAAAGCAGAAATTGGTACAGTGGACTAAAAACAAAAACAAAAATAATTCAACAATCACTTTCTAGGAAGCTCACTTCAATGCAACCTCATAGGTAGGTTGAAAGTAAAGAATGGAAAAGTGCACCATGAAAATATTAAAGAAAAAAGCAAGAATGGCTATTTTAATATCAGATAGACCTTATTTATTTTTAAAGATTTTATTTATTTGGGGGGAAGGAGAAGGAGAGAATCTCCAGCAGACTTTGTGCTGAGCACAGAGCCTGACATGTGGCTCAGTCGCATAACCCTGAGATCATGACTTGAGCTGAAATCAAGAGGCAGACATTTAACTGACTGAGCCACCTAGGTACCCCTCAGATAGACTTTAGAGCAAAGAAAATTCCTATGGACTAAGAAGACATTACATACTGATGAAAGGATTAATGCACCAGGAGGAAATAACAATCCTAAGTGTATATATATCAGATGATAGAGTCTCAAAATACATGAGGGAAAAATTATAGAACATATAGGACAAATAGACAAAGCCACGATTATAGCTGTGGTTTCAAAGACATTATTCTTAGCAATTGGTAAACCTACTAAATAGAAAGCAAGCATGTAAAAGAGCTGTGCAATAAAGTCAGCATAGGGGTTTATTTGACATATATAGTATGCTTTACCCAACAATGGCATAATATATATATATTTTAAATGGACTTGAAACATTTATCAAGATAGACCATATTCGCTGCCATAAAACAAACCTTCACAGATTTGAAAGAATCTGTGAATTGTAAGTTGATTGTAAGTTGATTGTAAGTGTGAATTGTAAGTGAATTGTAAATTGAAAGTTTATTCTCTGACCATAATAAAAGCAAGCTAGTTGTCAGTAACAGATAATAGGAAACTCTCCAAACATGAGGGAATTAAGCAATACAACTCTAAATAATCCATGGATCAAAGAGGAGATCTCAAAGGAAATAGGAAACAGCATAAAACTCAAAGAAATTAAAACATAACATATCAAAATATTTGAGATGCTACTGAAGATGAGGGGGAAATCCCTAGTACTAAATGCATTAGAAGAAAAAGAAGGGTCTGAAATTAATAATCTAAATTTCTACCTCTGAAAACAAGAAAAAGAAGAATAAAATAAACCCCAAACTGGTGGAAAGATAAGAAATAAATGAAAGTGAAAACAGGAGTGCCTGGGTGGCCCAGTGGGTTAAGCCTCTGCCTTCGGCTCAGGTCATGATCTTGGGGTTCCGGGATTGAGCCCTGCATCAGGCTCTCTGCTCAGCGGGGAGCCTGCTTCCCCCTCTCTTTCTGCCTGCCTCTCTGTCTACTTGTGATCTCTCTCTCTCAAATAAATCTTAAAAAAAGAGAAAGTGAAAACAGAAAAACAATAGGAAAAAATCAGTGAAATAAGAGATGCTTCTTTAAAAAAATGCAATTGATAATTTTCTAGCAGGACTAACAAAACCATCCATTTCAGGGATAAACTATGTGGTATAATGACAGATCCTGCAGACATTAAAAGGATAACAAAGGAATATACTATGAATAGCTTTATACTCATAAATTTCACAACTTAGAAGAAATAGACCAAAAATTTCAAAAACTGCAAACTATCAAACTTCAATCAAGATGAAAAAAATAAGCTGAATGGCCCTTTCACCATCAGAGAAAAATTGAATTTTTAACTAAAATCTTCTGAAAAATAAATTTGGCCCAATTGGTTTCATTGGAGAAGTCTACCAAAATTTAAAAGAATTGGCAACAATTTTTACATAATTTATCCCAAAAAATAAAAGAGAAATCTTTTCACTCATTTTATGAGGCTAGTCTCATCTTGATACCCAGATCAGACAAAGACAGTACCAAAAAGAGACAAAGACAGCATCCCCCCCAAAAAAAAACCCTACAGATGCAATATATTCCATGAATTTAGACACAAAAATCTTCAAGAGAATATTAATGAATCAAATACCCAATGTATGAAAAGAATTATACCATGAACAAATGGGATTTTTTTCCAGGAATACAATGCTAGTTCAGCACTTGAAAATCAATCAATATAATTTATCCTATTAATAGGCTACAAAAGACAAATCATATGACTATATCAATTGATGCAGAAAAAATATTTGACAATACTCAACATTAGTGATAAAGACTTTTTAGCAAACTAGGAATACAGTAAACTTCTTCAGACTGATAAATGCTATCTATAAAGAACCTAAAGTTTACATCAAACTTAATGGAGAAAGACTGAATGCTTTTTCTCTAAAATCAGGATGAAGACAAAGATGTCTACTTTTACCACTGTCCTTCAACATATTACTGGTAGTTCTAGCCACTGCAATAAGGCAAGAAAAAGAAGAAAAAGACACAGATTGGAAAAAAAGAAACTGATTTATCTGTATTGGAAGAAGACATGATTGTCTTTGAAGAAAATCCCAATGAATCAACATATAATTTCCTATAATTAAAAAATTAGTTCATCAATTTCATAGGATAAAAGAAATCAATCACATTTTTATATACCAATAATGGCTGTATGGAAATCAAAATTAAAAATACAATTCCATTTATGATCAGCCCAAACAAAATTGAAATATTAGCTAAAAACTTAATAAAATGTGTGTAGGATCTGTATGCTAAAAATTACAAAATGCTCATGAAAGAAACTGAAGAAGACCTAAAAAAAATCTAAATAAATGTTATGTTTATGGACTGGAAGTCTCAATGTAATAAAGATGCCCGTTTTTTCCAAATTAATCATAGGGTTCATGAGATTCCTATCGAGATCCAAGAGAAGTTTTTTGAAGATACAGACAAGCTTTTTCTAAAATTCACATGGAAAGACAAACTCCCTGAAATAGAAAAATAAAGTGGGAGAAATCCAATATTAAATTCTCCTATATAGCTGTTATAATCAAGACCACATGGTTTTGGTGGAGGGATAGACACAAAGATCAATGGAGCAGAATAGAGAATCCAGAAATAGATCCACACAAAAATGCACAACTGATTTTTCACAAAGATGCAAAAGCAATTCAATGGAGAAAAGACAGACTTTTCAGCAAATGCTTTTGCAGTAGAGTTGACCTTTGAACAACACAGGTTGGAACTGCATGGGTCCACTTGTGCACAGAATTTTTTCTTTTTCTGATAAATAGAGTATTGTAGTCTGTTTTCTTTTTAAAATGATTTTCTTAATAACATTTTCTTTTTTCTAGCTTATTTTAAGAATGTAATACATAATACATGTACTATACAAAATATTTGTCATGTGATCAGTAAAGCTTGGGCTATTAGTAGTTAAGTTTTTGAGGAGTCAAATGTTATGCATGGATGTTTGTCTGCACATCCTAACCCCCATGATGTTTAAGGGTTACCTGTAATTGGACATTTACAGGCAAAAACAAAGAAACAAAAATATGAAACCTCGAAGAAAAGTAAAAGCCATGAACTAAACTCACACTTCTATTGGAAATTAAAAAAAAATGTATCAGGATTGTGCTTATCTCGCAAAATGATTTGTTGTGTCTTCCCTCCCTTTCTCTTTTCTGAAATAACATAAAGTTGTTAATATTTCTTCCTTAAAAAGTTTAATGCAATTTGCCAAGAATACTTTATGGCCTGAAATTTCTTTATGGGAAGGTTTTGTGTTATGAATACAATTACTTTAGTTGGTTTGAGACTATTTAGGTTTACTGTTTCTTCTTGTTCTTAGTTTTGATAATTTAAAATTTCCAAGAAATTTAACAATTTGACTGGAATTTAATATTCATAATTTTTCTTTATGATATTTTTATTTCTTCAGGTTCTTCAGCGATATCTTCTCTTTCATTCTTGAATTATTGATAATATTTTTGTTTTGTCTTTTTTTAGATTAGGTAGGGGTTTATTACTTTTATCAATTAATTTTATTTTTTAGACTTTTCAAAGAACTAATTAACCCATTGAATTTCTGATTTCTTTTTCATTTTTTTCTTTTGTTAATTTTGTCTCTTATTTTTACTAAACCCTTCATTCTATTTTCTCTGAAATTACATGTTGTGGGGACTCAAGATATTATTTTTCTCTGAACGGATTGAATTTTGTTCTAGCAGGCAGCTGAACGATGAGAGATTACTTTAGGATGATGGAGGCTTGGCTTTAGGTTTTGTTAGGTAGATCTTTATTTTTGATTTTGCTCTTGACTCCTAAGTCATGGCTCATTTTTGTTTCAATGGGAATTCACTCTAACTTGGCCAGACATGAACTCCAGTGTTCCTCTTGCTGTGGGAAGCTGCAAAAATTTTTGCTCAGCATTTTCAGACTTTCAGCTGTTCATAACTCCCCTGGGCTTTTTTGGAGTCTTGCTGTCTTATGAGCTGTTCTGGAGTCAACCAGTGATCTGAGGGAGTTTCTACATGGATTTTGGTATTTTCTACTATGGGTCCCTCAATTTCTGTGGCTCTAAATGTGTCCTAAAAATGTCCTCTGACTTCCCAAGGCAGTTAGAGTACAGCCTTCTCCTTGATCTTTATTCCTGTACCTGGGTTGAGGAATGCCCTTAGGGAAAAGCCAAACAAATATGATCTTACTTAGTCTGCTTCCTTTCTCTCAAGAGTTGAATCTTCTCCAGTTTCAATCTGCTTTTGGTTACTCTCCAGTGCCTTTACACAGTTGCATTTTATACTTCATTTACAGTTTGTAATTGTATGGTCAGGAGAATTACTGTGATAACAAGCAACTTTACGATTACCCTTAGAACATAATAGACCTCATTTTATTGTTAACATTACACTACAGAAAATTTCCATATTTTAATCTGATTATTATTATAAACTTTATTATTGCTAATTTCACTTCTGTTTCTTCTTCATTATCACTTTGTCTTTGATTTAGTAAATGTAATTGTTGTGTTTTTATTAACAGAAGTGTTTGGAGATCATTCTTGCTTGGGTGCAAAATGGATGTATATTTGTTATGGATAGTTTATCCATCCATTTTTTATTATTAAATGTTAATCCATGGAAAAGATAAAAAAAGAAACTATGATGGGTAAAAATCTCAGAACTCACAAGCATTTAATTCCCATGTCTAATAGTACACACATTTAACTTGATAATTTTCAAGTAATAATACTACTATAATGTCTCACAGTTACCATTGTGCATTCTTTGAGCACTGTGTTCAAGCATCATTGGGTTTGAAGCTGTCAGCATGATGGTTGAAATGGGGTTTCCTTTTTGTTTTATTTTTTGCTTTGGCTTCATAATCTCATGGCTACTCCTGGTTAGGACATTTTTATTTTCAAACTTCAATAAGCTGTGTTCACAAAGAAGCAGAACCATGGAGGGAGAATGAGGAGGTAAATGAACAGGGCATGGAGAAGGAGGGAGTCCATACTTGAACAATTATAAGTTGTTCACAGGGAATGGTTGAATATATTTTAGTGATCTTGACTTTTGGCAACACATTTACTGAGAAAATAGCTCCCATTACTCCACAATGAGAGTGTTCAATGAGTAACAGCTCAGAGCTCCACAGAATCTCTTCAGTCTTTCTTCAAGAATCCATTAGTAGGTCAGAGGGCTTAGCATCAGCTTCATTCTCTACTATGGTTTTCCTCTCATGGCTTTTTTCCCTTTTGCATGAACTGTTTTTTCTTTTCCTTTTAGAGGCTATAAAATATATAAGGGATAATGAGTTTTCCTTCATCAGAATACCTGGACTATTAGTCATTATGTGCATATGGTACTTAGTAATAACATGGGTATCATTTAGAGAAATGGATGTTTATAAGGTAAAAAGAACTTTATTAATAACTAACATATGGATTTACTAAGTAATTCAGAACATTTGCTAGTATACATGTAAATGTAAATATTTTAAATGGAAGAAATGCAAATTTTCAAGCCACTGCCCCTCCATCAGGTTTGCTATAATTTTCATTAAGCTCGTTGAAAAATGAATGGATGTAAGACTGTACATTATCATTTATGAAGTTCAATACTCATGGGCAGTATTTTTATCAATTTGAAAACTAAAGAGTATTGAAATATTCTTTTAAGGAGAAACACTGCTTTCAATTATTTGTAAAAGTTAATAAGCAAATCATTATTGATCTCCATACTAAGTGTTCTAACTAGTATTTTTCATTTTCAATAAATGTAAATAGGAGTTTGAACATTTTGTTGGTATTAAAGAGGACTATGTATTGTGTGTACTAGTCATATGGACCTGGCTGAGAGCTTTAAGACATGAGTTTTTGGAGTGTAAGTGGAAGAGAAAACTCTTACCAGAAACTAAAATTATAGGCCCAGCAAGTGGTATGAATGTCTATATATTCAAATGAAGAGTACCACCGAAGAGGCTAGCTAGACCCTGCAGAGGCTTCTGTGTTTTATCCTCTAAGCTGCCTGGCAGTAGAATAGGCTCAAGTTAGATTTGAACTGAGAGAGAAAGAGCTTCGTCCAATAATTTTATTCTTATCTGAATATGATATTCTGTCTAATTACCCTATTGTTAGTCCAGCATTGTTATTTTACATTGCTACATATAACATATAGTTTATAGAACTGTTTTAAAGTGCCATAAGTAACATAGAGGCCCGGATGTAAGGATGATGTAAGTGCAGCAGTGGCAAACACATGGATTTACAATTTGATCCATTTACCTAAGTGGCTGCCTATTTCCCTTCCAGGTTTGGTGGATTCCTTCCAAAGAAGTAAATTCAAATGAAGAGGACTACCCTTTCAGAGATTTTCTTTCACCAGTAGTATGTGGGTAATTGTATTCTGTTGCTGGGAGCTCAAAGAGCACAAAATATTTAGTATTCTAGTTACTGAATTTGAAGTATATATTTTTAGGAACATAAGGTGAAACTTCTAGTTTTATGTAACAGTTAAAATTTGAAATGGGGATGAGGCAAACAACTTACCAGAAAGTCCTCACAAGAATGTCTCACAAGAAAGTCATACTGAGGGGAAGCTGGTAGAGAGGATATACAGAGAATGCCCAATGTGAAGAGTGCCTGTGTCTATAGTGGGGTGGAAATGGGTGGGAACTGAAGTCCTCTTGGGTTCTTCCTGTGTGGGAAGTGATGTGGAGTGAGGGTGGGGGTAGAGGGTGGAAAATGAGGAATTGAAAGGGAGAGGTGAAACAGAAGGTGAAAGTGCTTGGAGAATTTTGGTCATAGCCTTAAAAGCTTTCCTGGATTGGTGGGTGAAATGATAGAGAATGGTTGCAGTGCAAGAGGAGAAAAAACAATATTTCTGTGGGTTATAAACTAAATCACAAAAATTGTATTTGATATGCAAGTAAAGGCAGCAGTTCCTTTTAAATTACTCTTAGTTGCTGGGCTGTGCTGTTTTGAATGTGACTTTGAGGTGAGGCTGAGCCACATGGGGTCCTGGATTTATTTTGTTCACAAAAATTCATGGTTTCTAAGTGTGAAAAGATACATTAAAAGCTGATTTATCTTTTAGAATAAGAGTCACAAAACCTGGAATAGAAAGCACAATGGACTCCTTGAGTTCCTACTCTGCTCTTCTACCAATTAGGACTCTGGGGAACTTTGTAGCTGTTCAGGGCCACATTTTCTTAATTTGTAAAATAAAGGGCTAGATGAGGTATTGAAAGGTTAGCTTTCACCTCTAAAAATCTATGCTTTATGAGTTAAAACATCAGCATGAGGGACGCCTGGGTGGCTCAGTTGGTTAAGCAGCTGCCTTCGGCTCAGGTCATGATCCCAGCGTCCTGGGATCGAGTCCCACATCGGGCTCTCTGCCTGCCACTCTGTCTGCCTGTGCTCGCTTACTCTCTCTCCCTCTGTCTCTGACAAATAAATAAATAAAATCTTTAAAAAAAAACATCAGCATGAGTAGATGCATATTTTATAACTAATGATTATTAGCGTGTTTATAAAACAATAATGCCAATGATAAGACTAGCTATGTCTTTTTTTTTCAAATCTTTATTTTGGTTAAGAACATTTGACATGAAATCTGATCTCGTAAATTTCTTAAGTGTACAATAGGCTACAGATACTACGTTGCACGGCAGATTTCTAGAGCTCATTCATCTTGCTTAACTGAAAGTTGATGCTCATTGATTAGCCCCTCCCGATAGTCCCTGGCAACCACTGTTCCACTCTTTGATGCTATAAATGTAGCTTTTTTAAAAAATTTATTTATTTGTCAGAGAGAGAGAGAGAGAGAGAGAGTGAGCACAGGCAGACAGAGTGGCAGGCAGAGGCAGAGGGAGAAGCAGGCTCCCCGCCGAGCAAGGAGCCCAATGTGGGACTCGATCCCAGGATGCTGGGATCATGACCTGAGCCAAAGGCAGCTGCTTAACCAACTGAGCCACCCAGGTATCCCAAGACTAGCTATGTCTTAATGAATCTTTTTTTCCTATGTCAGGAGTTATCAGGATATTACCTGTGTCTCATTTAATTTTGACAGTAATCCTTCAATGTGGCTATTTTTATTCCCATTTTATAGTTGAGGACACCAAGGAAGTTTAAATTAGCTAAGACCTTAAGCTTTCAGCTAACTGAGGTTAGAAATGAGAAATTTGCACCTAGGTCTGCTGGACTCTGAGAGGTCAGGCTGGTGTCCCACACCTCAGGGACAAAAATCTACAAAAGGGGGCTTGAGCCCTCGACCTGCATGCCAGAACTAGCAATCTCTACAGGGTTTAGCAGCAATTTCCAGCATCTCTAGAGCAGGGTTTGGCAGGGAGCTATAATCATTCAGTCAGCTGGAGCCCCATTGTGGCATCCTGCCTAATCTCCAGCTCTGTAGCATTCACTAGGCAAAGAATTGCTGCTGTTTCCTTCTTTCCCTAAAAACACCACTATTTCTATTTAAGGTGAGCCTACAGCTTGTTCTGTGCAAGGCGGAACCAACTGATGGGTGCAGAAAGAGGGAGGGAGGTGCAGAATGGCATTCTTACAGACTCCAGGTTACTTGTTTTTAAACTTCAGGCTTAAAGCATCTCTACTTGTGTCCATAGATCCTCTTGAAAGATTCTGTAGGGTTTTTATGATTACCACTTACCCAGAATCTCAGTAAGTCTCTTGGGAAAAATAGTTCTGAGGGTTCTGACTCTCTTTTTGTTAAATATAATTTAAAATCAATCCACAGACCAGGCAGGTTGTAAATACACTGTAATTGCCATTCTCTTCTCCTTTCTCCCCTCTCCCTTAACACAAACATATTCCCCCCTTTCTCTAGCTACAAAACTCAAACCCCCGTGTATAGCTGAGTATATAGACTCAGGTGGGTGAGGGAGAAGGATGTTTGGAGCTGTCTGCATCAGCTGACATGCCATCTTACACCCAAACCAAATTTATGGAAGAAATATCTCAGCTGAGTCCTAGACACAAAGAGCAATGATAGGAGCTTATTGTCTTGACATATAAATCAGGTTGTGAAATTTTAGAGAATGAATCATAAGTCTTCTTCCATATAAATGTGTAATTATGATCTTTCCAGGTAGAATGAATTGTTCTCTTTTCTGTGGTCCTATACCTCATGTATTTATATCTCTATTACAATATGGATTCTACTTTTTTCTTTCATTACGATGATTTATGTATATGCCTTATCTCTCCTCCTAGACTGTAAACTTCTTAAGTCCGGATATCATATTTATAGACTTGAACTGAATATTGAAATCTTTAGAAATAGAGCTTACATCTTCTTGATATTCTCCTACCATATATCTATGAAACATCTGAAGTTAAATTTAATAGTTCAGAATAGTAAAATGTGGAATTCAAGGTGGGCTAAAATGCTTAGAGTTATTTCCTTATAGTAAATAAAATATTAGGAAAGAAGATTATTGTTATTTTTAAAAGATTTTATTTATTTATTTGACAGAGACAGTGAGAGAGGGAACATAAACAGGGGGAGTGGGAGAGGGAGAAGGCTGCCTCCTGCTGAGTGGGGAGCCTGATGGGGCTCCATCCCAGGACCCTGGGATCATGACCTGAGCTGAAGGCAGATGCTTAACAACTGAGCCACCCTGGTGCCCTGGAAAGAGGATTATTAAGATCTATGAGATGTCCTTACCATTTGGCCAAGTCAGATCCTAACAGTAGGAGAAATTCTGTGAAATAGAAAAGTATAATCCTTTATCTATTGACAAGCTCCCTTCACAAATCCAGGCTAGTTTCTCAACAAGGAGCAGTGCTCCTACAACCATTCTAGGCTTCTAAAAGATGAAGTTACCCTTATTATCCCCAGTTCTGCCCCCGAGAGGAAAAGATACAGAGGATAAAAAATAGACCTCAGGGACGCCTGGGTGGCTCAGTTGGTTAAGCGGCTGCCTTCGGCTCAGGTCGTGATCCCTGAGTCCTGGGATCGAGTCCCACATCGGGCTCCTTGTTCGGCAGGGAGCCTGCTTCTCCCTCTGCCTGCCACTCTGTCTGCCTGTGCTCGCTCTCTCTCCCTCTCTCTGACAAATAAATAAATTAAAAAATAATAGACCTCAGTCCAAGTGAGATAATCTCTTATCAGATTCTGTTGTTAAAATTCTAGACTTTATTTATTTTGATTCATTAGAGATGATCAGTTTCATTCTCATTCCAAAGCACTCTGGAGATATTTTTTCTACTATTTGTTTTTTGAAATATACCATTTCTTTATCTCTAAATAAAAGATCAATGTATGAAGTTTTAGAGATTTTTCACTGATAAATTTCGAAACGGTCAATAAAGTAACATTTAGCCCTGGGATCCTCATACTCAAGATTGTATCACGGCTTTTCATTTTGTTTGTCATCTATTTATTATCTTTTTATTTACCTGCCTACTTGTTATCATTTCTCTATCATCTATTCATCCACCCATTTATCTTTTCTTCTTAGTTCAAGAAGCTGCCTTTGATAAAAAAAAAAAAAATCCTCTAGTTTCACAAGCATATTCTCCCCCACACTCTTTCCTTGTCTCTCTTCCTTTTATTCATTCCTTCTTTCCCTCCTGGAATTTCTATAGGCCAGCCACTGCTGGCAAGGGAAATACATACAACACTTGATGCCAAGGATGAGAGGACTTTACAGAATATTAGTGATGGAAACTGACAAACAAACAAGAGAAGCAGCTCTCATGGATATATTCAAAGTAAAATGAGAGCAGAGGGAAAAGAACAGGTAAGAAAAAGAGATAACATTTGAGTTGAAATTTGAAGGAGGGGTGAGTAGGAGTTTTTATATAGACATTTCAGCAGAGAGAATTGCATATGCCAAGACAGGAGAGAAGTGAGTCAACAGGGCATGTTCTGAACATTAGAGACATTCAGTATTGCCTACAAGGCAGGTGTGTGGGAGGAGTTGGGGTAGGGATGATGGGAGACGATGACCTTAGCTGCCATTTGAGGCAGTTTGTCCTTTATCCCAAAGGCTCTGAGAGCCATTCAAGGATTTCGAGCAGCTCTAATTTTCATTTTAGATAGAGAGCAGAGCAAGACTGGAGGAAGGTGACAGGAAAGGTAAGTTGGCCTACCTCCTTATATCCTTACACATTCTTGTATCTCATTCCAGGTGAGAGATACCTGAGACTACAATGGGAAGCAGGGGAAAATCAAGGAATTATGTCAGAGATAAAATTAACTCAGTAGTTGGATGACCGGAATGGCAAGAGAGACTCTGTAGTCTTTTAGCCCTTACTGCACTCCTTGTGTATTTCTCATTTGGATTGTAACATTTGTTTTATTAGACATTGAACTTTGCTAGTTCATATACACTCCAGTAATCAATGGGCCAGAATAGCCTTCAGCATTAGTTGAAGAAGTTTTGTTTTGTAGTCTACCATCATGTTATAGAGTTGGACCTCTGCTTAACTCCTGCCTGTTTGAGATTTTCGATTTAGAATTTCTGAAAGAAGATCTCTGGAAAGCTTTGTAGCTCTATATTCCTAATAGACTACTCCGAGATCTTTTTTAAGGTGAACATTTAGCTTGTAGGAGGACATTTATTGACTTGAGAAACAGATAACATAATTGTTAATAGAAAAAGTATGCTGCAAAGTATCAAGTACAATATAATTCCATTCTTGCTGAAAAAAAATTTACTTGGTTTAAAATGTATAACTGTATATCAAGGCATCATAAATCATGATTCATTCTTATTGGTCTTATCTCCATTTTCTTTAACAATCATGTATTGCTATTGTATTAAGAACTAGAAAATGCAGGGGTCACTTATTTGCATCTGTAGTTGACCTTGAACAACATGGGTTTGAATTGTGTGTGTCCACTTATATGAGGATTTATTAAAAATAAATATAGTACAGCAAATGTATTTTCTCTTTTTTATGACTTCCCTTTAAAAAAAAAGATTTATTTATTTATTTTAGAGAGAGAGCATAGCAGGAAGGGGGAGAAGGAGAGAGAGAGAGACTCTTGAGCAGACTTCCTACGAAACAGGGAGCCCAACATGGGGCTCCATCCCACAACCCTGAGATCATGACCTGAGCTGAAATCAGAAGTTGGACGCTTAACTGAATGAGACACCCAGGTACCCCTTTTTTATGGCTTTCTTAATAACATTTTCTTTTATCTACTTTGCTGTAAAAATACAGTATATTATATAGAGAGAGCATACAAAATATCTTTTAATTGACTGTTTAGGTTATTAGTAAGGCTTCCAGTTAGCAGTAGGTGATTAGTAGTTAAGTTTTCCAAGAGTCAACAGTTATAAGTGGATTTTCAACTGTCCTGAAAAGTTTGGTGTCCCTAATCCCCATGTTGTTCAAGGGTCAACTGTATTTTCACTTGAGTTGCTCTAGTGTCTCTCTGAGGAAAACTGCTGATGTAGGTTTAAATTGGTGGTTCTTCCCTTTGCTATCCTCTTGGAGTAGGAGTTGAAACTGGGATGGCCCACCTATGCTGGGAACCTTCCTATTGGCTATTCATAAGGTACCCATTTTAGGCTAGCTTCTCCTCATAGAGGGCAACTCAGTCAGGCACCTTGAGGTGCAACTGTTGAAGGTTGAGAACTATAAGGAGATGAGATGACCTGTGTTTTTAGAATAAGTTTGCCCCTCAGGTGTGTGGCTTCTAGCTAGGTTGAGGGAGTCTTATTCATAAGTGTGTAAACTCTTAAAAAATATTTGATTTATAGGGGCACCTGGGTGGCTCAGTTGGTTAAGCATCTACCTTCAGTTCAGGTCATGATCCCAGGGTCCTGGGATCAAGCCCCATGTCAGGCTCCCTGCTCAGAAGGGAGTCTACTTCTCCATCTGCCCCTGACGCTCCCCACCACCGTGGTCTCCCTCTCTTTCTAATAAATAAATGAATCTTTAAAAACGTATCTGATTCATCAAGCAATCACTGTCAGGAATCCTCTGAGTTCTATTGGTCTTTATCGTATGCCATGAAGATGTATGTTACCTCTGAAAAGATTAGAAATATATTTGTTAACTTTAAGATATTCTGATATGAGATAACTAGATCTATGAGAGTCATAATTATTGACATATGAAACTTTTTGGCAGTCTAGAAAGAATTTTTTTTTTTTTTTGAGAAAATGTTGTAGTTGGCGTGACTCCTGTTTTTAACTTGTGTTTAACATTCTTCTTTTGTTCCATCCTGAATAGCTGGGGGAGTGCATGATTGAGCCTGTCAATTTGAAATACGGTTTTTAGATTTTAAGATATGGTAGAGATATTTTCTTCTTTTTTTTTCACATGACTGTAGGAATTAAGTAGCTGTTTTGGAAGTATTTTTGTTCATATTTTGAGGCATTCTACCCAGATCATTTACTTTTTTCCTGTCCAGAAATAATAGCTAAAATTATTGAACTACAACTATGTGATGATATTATATACACTGTTGTGTATAAATTATCTCATTTAAACTTCACAATATGTTTATAAATAGATGTTATTATATCCATTTTACAGATGAGTATAAGGAGTCATAGGAAATTTAAGAAACTTCTTTAATGCTAAGCAGCTCATTAAAAAGAGCTGGGATTTGACTGACTCTAGGGTCTTAATTACTTAATTATATCAGAGCTTTTATATTTTTTCCTTTATACACACGCACACATTTATATACACATATAAACACACACATATATGTATACATACACATATATAACTTTGGAAGGAGCACTGTATAGACTGGAAATCAGGTAGCTTCACATTGGATTTTGTTCTTTGTTTTTCTCACAGGTATGTAATTTTAAAGAAATCATTGATTTGCTTGAGGTAAAAAAAAAACTCTTCTAGTTGAAAATAGTAACAAATATACATATGACAATAGGTAGACTCTGTCGTAAGAACATAGATTCAAGTTTTAACTTCCATAGGTCTTGGGCAAAAAAAGAGTACTAAAATGTGCATTTAACTTAGTGAGGACCTTTTAATGGTGACAGGTCTGAAGTTTTCAACTTATAACCACAGCTATGTCAAAAACCTCAAGTGCTATTCTCACTTCGATTGATTTTGTATAAAAAAATTTGTTAAAAGATGGTATTTCCTGACTGGGGGGACTTGCAAATACCCATTTTTATTTAGAAAATTTAGTTACAGTTTATATCTTACACAGATGAGAAATATATCTTAATTCAAGAGATTTCCAAAAGTATTCAAACTCCTGAAGTGGAGAATATCACTAAAATGTAGTGAAAGTTGGGCTAGAAACTAACTGCAAGCAAAGTAGTGATGTAAACAGCTTGGTCTTTTGGTTCCCAGCCTTCCCAGTGAGTATTCTTTCCTTTTCATGCTAAGAGAGTGAGTGTCCTTGTGTCCCACATTCACCGAGATTATCTTCCTGATCTTTCATTAATCTGGCTTGCAAATGATTGAAAAGAAATGATGGATAAGATGCCCTTCCAAAGATATTTTCATTTTAGAGGTCTTAGAGATTTTACAAATATATAAAAAATGTATAAATATAATATATTTATACATATATAATATATATAAATATATAAATATATATAATATATATATATAAATATATAAAAATATATTTACAAATATATAAAAAAATTTTAGGCAGCAGTCGGGAAATAGAAGTAGTTATTTAAACTTATGGGAGTTTTGTAGTTCTTCAAGAGTACAGCAGTATTTGTCCATATGTAAAGCTGACCCAGGCTCTTTAGCTAATGCTTCTTTTCCTCAGATTGAGGTAGTTCTGGTATTCTGGTTAAATAAATCCGTCAACCACATTCAAACGTCCAGTGTATAAAAAGGAAATTATGACAATGATTTTTTTGATTTTTTGATTTTTATGACAATGTCCTTTAATTTCACAATAGGAAGAAAAGGAACTACAGATGATAAAACCCATAATTAACATTTGTTTATTGTGTCACAATTTGTAAAACACCTTTTATATGCAATGTCCCATTTAATCTTTGCTGCACTTTGACAAGTAGGCATTTTTGTTATTTCTACTTTATAGCTAAAGGCACTAAGCTCTAGAGAGGTGTTGAGCCAGTCTCCAGTCATCTGGCTATTAAACTGCAAAGTGAGGGCTTGAACCCATGTCATTGCTTCCTGCAATTCTTGGGACATAGTGGCTAAATAAATATTGATTTTCTTTCTCATTTCTTCACTTGCCTTCTACCTTCCTGCCCTGATTCATTGTTCTCTTCCTTTTTTCTTTAAATCTATCAACTCACCATTTCCTCCTCATGAAAATGAATCATATAAATGTGAAATATCAGTAATATCACATAGAAAAGTTTTTTTTAGATAAGTTTTAATACTATTTTGTTGGGTAAATGTGTGTGTGAAACAAATATGTATAGGTATAGCCCTTAAACAAATGTTAATGAGTATACAATGAATGAGTAAATCAACAAATTAGGGCGGCAGAGAAATCTAGGCAAGCTGAAAGGTTATCAGCCCAAGAGAAGTAATTGTGTGGGTATCTGAAAGACTTTTTTGGCCTTTCCTCTCTATTAGTGCATGCCTTGTCACTGTCTAGCAAGGATCTCATTTACTTTGTACTTCATGAGCTGTTTACTCAAAGTCAGATTTCACAAATAAAGTTTCTAATTTAGAATTGAATTTCTTTCATGTTATGATTGTAGGGAGTCATGAAGCTTGGGGTAACATCTGTGCAATCAGAAAATAGTCATATTTTATTTGGCTCCTTAAACTCTGCTCTGTGCTTCATTGTTCTGTGGATCCAGGAAGGTAGAGGCTTGCAGCCGGAGTGACTGCTGCAGCTGCACATGCACTGGGGAGAAGTCCACTCTCAGCTCAGGGCTTGGGGAAAGTGACCTGGCAGCATGGCTCTACAGTGTCATCACATTGTTTCCATGAAGAGCAGGGAGGAGGGAGAGTTGGGAGAAAGAGGTGATTGTGAGGACCAGGAGAGCTAAGGCTATGGCTCAGTGTCAGGTAGAAGTAAGATGCGTTTTGTGTCTATACAGCAAACAAAGTGTAGGACAATCAGATGTCACACTAGAGCCAAAAGGACACAGCAACTGAGTCAGGTACAAAGGAAAGGGTCAGACAACATGAATTCAAGGCTCAGTCCCACCACCCATTTCCTGTGTGGAGTCTAGTAAGTCATCTGCATGTCATGAACCTCAATTTCCTTGGCTGTTCAGAGGATATTTGTAGCTTTGCATCTTCATCATGATGATGGTCTAGAAGTAAAAAAAGGTAACGCAACCCACACTTTCTCACCAACACCACTCTCAATCTAACGAGGCCAGTTTCCAAAGGAAAGTCAAGGGTATCTTACCGACAGAATTAGGGAAAAATACCGTGCGGACAAAAACAAAAGTTTTCTACTGGGGAAGCTGACATATGCATTTCTTTCAGTGCATTTTCTTTATTTATAAAATAAGTGGGTTGTGAAATTGGTGTGTTGGCAAATGTTTACCTGGCTCTGCTATCCCCTTCCCTCTCAAATACACACATAAAACACACACACGCACAATTATATTTTTATAATTTAAAGGACCTATAACATGGAATTTACTATTAATAATATAATATACAGTACTCTTTATTTGAAATTTCATACAACCAATTGATCATCATAAAATACTTTTTAAAATTTTTGTCACACTTTTATACCCATAGTCAACCTATGACTACAGTTGACAGATGAGTATAGTTCCAACAGGAGTGTATATATTAATGACTAAGATGAAAGGACAACAATAAAGATCCACACTGGAACTTCACTCATCCTTCAGTGACATGAATGAGTTATTTGTTGATCTAGGTAATAGCTTTCAAATACTGGAAGAATATTTTTTCACAATGTAACGGCTATAGACCTGACACACTTTTAAGTTTAATTTGCTTTAGTAACATTTTCTCTATTACTTTCTACTATGTACTGAATCATGTCTCCCCAAAATCCTCTAGTCTCCAGTTTGACTGTATTTGGAGATAGGGTCTATCAGGGGTAATTAAGGTTAAATGAGGTCATATGGGTGAGTCCCTGACACTGTAAATGTATTGCCTTATAAGAAGAGACACTAAAGAGCTTGCTATCTCTCTGGCCACAGTGTGATGATACAAAGAAAAGTGGCCATCTACCCTCAGGAGGAAAACTCTCACCAGAAACTGAACCCTACCAGACCCTGATACTGGACTTTTCAGCTTCCAAAACTATGAGAAAGTAAATTTCTGTGTTCAAGCCACCTAGTCGATGGTCATTGTTATGGTAATCTAAGTAGACTAATAACATTTTTCTCCCCCCCCACTCAGTTCTTTTATTTATTTTTTTAAATTAACATATAATGTATTATTAGCCCCAGGGGTACAGGTCTCTGAATCATCAGGCTTACACACTTCACAGCACTTACCATAGCACATACCCTCTCCAATGTCCATAACCAAACCACCCTCTCCCTACCCCCCTCCCCACAACAACCCTCAGGTTGTTTTGTGAGATTAAAAGTCTCTAATGATTTGTCTCCCTCCCCATCTCATCTAGTTTCATTTTTTCTTTCCCTACCCCTCCGACCCCCCACTTTGCCTCTCAAATTCCTCATATCAGGGAGATCATATGATAATTGTCTCTCTCTGATTGACTTATTTCTCTCAGCATAAGACCCTCTAGTTCCATCCATGTCATTGCAAATGGCAAGATTTCATTTCTTTTGATGGCTGCATAGTATTCCATTGTATATATATATACCACTCTTCTTTATCCATTCATTTGTTGATGGACATCTAGGTTCTTTCCATAGTTTGGCTATTGTGGACATTGCTGCTATAAACATTTGGGTGCACGTGCCTCTTCAGATCACTACGTTTGTGTCTTTAGGGTAAATACCTAGTAGTGCAATTGGTGGGTCATAGGGTAGCTCTATTTTCAACTTTTTGAGGAACCTCCATGCTGTTTTCCAGAGTAGTTGCACAAGCTTGCATTCCCACCAACAGTGTAGGAGGGCCCCTTTCTCCACATCCTCACCAGCATCTGTCGTTTCCTGACTTGTTAACTTTAGCCATTCTGACTGGTGTGAGGTGATATCTCATTGTGGTTTTGCTTTGTATTTCCCTGATGCCGAGGGTTGTTGAGCACTTTTTCATATGTCTGTTAGCAATCTGGATGTCTCCTTTGCAGAAATGTCTGTTCACGTCCTCGGCCCATTTCTTGATTGGCTTATTTGTTCTTTGGATGTTGAGTTTGATAAGTTTTTAATAGATTTTGGATATTAGCCCTTTATCTGATATGTCACTTGCAAATATCCTCTACCATTTTGTCAGTTGTCTTTTGGTTTTGTTGACTATTTCCTTTGCTGTGCAAAAGCTTTTGATCTTGATGAAGTCCTAATAGTTCATTTTTGCCCTTCCTTCCCTTGCCTTTGGTGATGTTCCTAGGAAGAAGTTGCTGTGGCTGAGGTCAGAGAGGTTGCTGCCTGTGTTCTCCTCAAGGATTTGGATGTATTCCTATCTCACATTGAGGTCTTTCATCCATTTTGAGTCTATTTTCATGTGTGGTATAAGGAAATGGTCCAGTTTCATTTTTCTGCATATGGCTGTCCAATTTTCCCAATATCATTTGTTGAAGAGACTATCTTTTTTCCATTGGACCCTGCTTTGTCGAAGATTACTTGACCACAGAATTGAGGGCCATTTTCTGGACTCTCTATTCTGTTCTATTGATCTATATGTCTATTTTGTGCCAGGACCATACTGTCTTGATGACAGCTTTGTAATGGAGCTTGAAGTCTGGAATTGTGATGCCACCACCTTTGGCTTTTCTTTTTCAACATTCCTCTGGCTATTCGGGGTCTTTTCTGGTTCCATATAAATCTTAGGATTATTTGTTCCATTTCTATGAAAAAAATGGATGGTATTTTGATAGGGATTGCATTAAACGTGTAGATTGCTTTAGGTAGCATAGACATTTTCACAATTTTTGTTCTTCCAATCCATGAGTGTGGAACTTTTTTCCATTTCTTTGTGTATTCCTCAATTTCTTTCGTGAGTACCTTATAGTTTTCTGAGAAAAGATTCTTTGCCACTTTGGTTAGGTTTATTCCTAGATATCTTATGGTTTTGGGTGTAATTGTAAATGGAATTAACTCCTTAATTTCTCTTTCTTCTGTGTTCCTGTTGGTGTATAGAAATGCAACTGATTTCTGTGCATCAATTTTATATCCTGAAACTTTACTGAATTCCTGTATGAGCTCTAGCAGTTTGGGAAGGAGTCTTTTGGGTTTTCCACATAAAGTATCATATCATCTGCAAAAGTGAGAGCTTGACTTCTTCTTTGTCGATTCAGATGCCTTTTATTTCTTTTTGTTGTCTGATTGCTGAGGCTAGGACTTGTAGTACTATGTTGAATAGCAGTGGTGATAGTGGACATCCCTGCTGATTTCTTGACCTTAGGGGAAAAGCTCTCTGTTTTTCCCCTTTGAGAATGATAATCACTGTGGGTTTTTCATAGCTGGCTTTGATGATATTGAGGTATGTACTTTCCATCCCTACACTTTGAAGAGTTTTGATCAAGAAGGGATGCTGTACTTTGTCAAATGCCTTTTTAGCATCTGTTCAGAGTATCATATGGTTCTTGTTCTTTCTTTTTTCTTTTTTTTTTTTAAATTTATTTATTTGTCAGAGAGAGAGGGAGAGCGAGCGAGCACAGGCAGACAGAGAGGCAGGTAGAGGCAGGCAGAGGGAGAAGCAGGCTCCCTGCTGAGCAAGGAGCCCGATGTGGGACTCGATCCCAGGACGCTGGGATCATGACCCGAGCTGAAGGCAGCTGCTTAACCAACTGAGCCACCCAGGCGTCCCTGTTCTTTCTTTTATTAATGTATTGTATCACATTCATTGATTTGCAAATGTTGAACCAACCTTGCAGCCCTGGAATAAATCCCACTTGGTCGTGGTGAATAATCCTTTTAATGTACTGTTGAATCCTACTGGCTAGTATTTTGGTAAGAATTTTTGAATCTGTATTCATCAAGGATATTGGTCTATAATTCTCTTTTTTGATGGGGTCTTTGTCTGGTTTTGGGATCAAGGTAATGCTGGCCTCATAAAATGAGTTTGGAAGTATTGTTTCCACTTCTATTTTTTGGAACAGCTTCGGGAGAATAGGTCTTGATTCTTCTTTAAATATTTGGTAGAATTTCCCTAGGAAGCCGTCTGGCCCTGGGCTCTTGTTTGTTGAAGGATTTTTGATGACTGCTTCAATCTCCTTACTGTTATGGTTCTGTTTAGGGTTTCTATTTCTTCCTGGTTCAGTTTTGGTAGTTTATACATCTCTAGGAATACATCCATTTCTTCCAGATTGTCACATTTGCTGACGTATAGTTGCTCATAATATGTTCTTATGATTGTTTGTATTTCTTTGGTGTTGGTTGTGATCTCTCCTCTTTCATTCATGATTTTATTTTTGGGGTTCCTTTCTCTTTTCTTTTTAAGTCTGGCAAGGGGTTTATCAATCTTACTAATTCTTTCAAAGAACCATCTCCTAGTTTCATTGATTTGTTCTACTGTTTTCTATTTCATTGATTTCTACTCTGATCTTTATTATTTTTCTTCTCCTGCTGGGTTTAGGCTTTCTTTGCTGTTCTTTCTCCAGATCCTTTAGGTGTGGCTTTAGGCTATGTACTTGAGACCTTTCTTGTTTCTAAGAAAGGCTTGTATCGCTATATACATTCCTCTCAGGACTGCCTTTGCTGTGTCCCACAGATTTTGAACCATTGTGTTTTCATTTTCATGAACTTTTTCAATTCTTCTTTAATTTCCTGGTTGACCCATTCATTCTTTAGTAGGATGGTTTTTAGCCTCCATGTATTTGGGTTCCTTCCAACTTTCCTCTTGTGATTGAGTTCTAGCTTCAGAGCATTGTGGTCTGAAAATATGCGGGGAATGATCCCAGTCTTTGGTACTGGTTGAGACCTGATTTGTGACCCAGGATGTGATCTATTCTGGAGAATGTTCCATATGCACTAGAGAAGGATGTGTATTCTCTTGCTTTGGGATGGATTGTTCTGGATATATCTATGATGTCCATCTGGTCTAGTGTGTCATTTAAGGCCTTTATTTCCTCGTTGATCTTTTGCTTGGATGATCTGTCCATTTCAGTGAGGGGGTGTTAAAGTCTCCTACTATTATTGTATTATTATCAATGTGTGTCTTTGATTTTGTTATTAATTGGTTTATATAGTTGGCTGCTCCCATGTTATGGGCATAGATATTTAAAATTGTTAGATCTTCTTGTTGGACAGACTCTTTGAGTATGATATAGTGTCTTTCCTCATCTCTTATTATAGTCTTTGGCTTAAAATCTAATTGATCTGATATAAGGATTGCCACCCCAGCTTTCTTTTGATGTCCATTAGCATGGTAAATTGTTTTCCACCCCCTCACTTTAAATCTGGAGGTGTCTTTGGGTCTAAAAGGAGTTTCTTGTAGATAGCATATTGATGGGTTTTGTTTTTTTATCCATTCTGATACCCTGTGTCTTTTGATTGGGGCATTTAGCCCATTTACATTCAGGGTAACTATTGAAAGGAATGAATTTAGTGCCATTTTATGGCCTATAGGGTGACTGTTACTGTGTATTGTCTCTGTTCCTTTCTCGTCTACTACTTTTAGGCTCTCTCTTTGCTTAGAGGACCCCTTTCAATATTTCCTGTAGGGCTGGTTTGGTGTTTGCAAATTCTTTCAGTTTTTGTTTGTCCTGGAAGCTTTTTATCTCTCCTTCTATTCTCAATGATAGCCTAGCTGGATATAGTATTCTTGGCTTCATGTTTTTCTCATTTAGTCCTCTGAATATATCATGTCAGTTCTTTCTGGCTTGCCAGGTCTCTGTGGATAAGTCTGCTGCCAATCTAATATTTTTACCATTGTATGTCACAGACTTCTTGTCCTGAGCTGCTTTCAGGATTTTCTCTTTGTCACTAAGACTTGTAAGTTTTACTATGAGATGACAGGGTGCTGACCTATTTTTATTAATTTTGAGGGGGATTCTCTGCACCTCCTGGATTTTGATGCTTGTTCCCTTTGCCATATTAGGGAAATTCTCTACAACAATTCACTCCAATATACCTTCTGCCCCCCCCCTTTCTTCTTCTTCTGGAATCCCAATTATTCTAATATTGTTTTGTCTTATGGTATCACTTATCTCTCGAATTCTCCCCTCGTTGTCCAGTAGTTGTTTGTCTCTCTTTTGCTCACCATCTTTATTCTCCATCATTTGGTCTTTTATCACACTATTGTCTCTTCTGCCTCATTTATCCTAGCAGTAAGAGCCTCCATTTTTTATTGCACCTCATTAACAACTTTTTTGATTTCGGCTTGGTTAGATTTTAGTTCTTTTATTTCTCCAGAAAGGGCTTTTATTTCTCCAGACAGGGTTTCTTTCATACCTTTTTCAAGCCCAGCTAGCACCTTGAGAATTGTCATTCTGAACTCTGGATCTGACATATTACCAATGTCCATATTGATTAGATCCCTAGTCTTTGGTACTGCATCTTGTTCTTTTTTTGTGTGTGTGGTGAGTTTTTCTGCCTTGTCATTTTATCCAGATAAGAATATATGAGTGAGAGAATAAAATACTTTAAGGTTGGCAAAGACCCTAGAAAAATGTATGCTAACCAAATCAGAACAGACCCCAAATTGGGGGGAGAAGAAAAGGGATAAAAAGAAGTTAAAAAAAAATAGATGTGTGTATATGAATGAATGACTGGTGAATAGAACAGAGCCATGCACTTGGTTTTAGGTATCCTTTGGTCTCTTAGAAGAAACTACTTCTCAAAATTTTGAAGAAAGAAAAACATATATATATACACACATACATACACACACAAGGGTAAGGGTAAACACAATGAAGGGATGGAATATGACTGTAAAATGAAAATTAAAGAAAAATTCTAGAAAAGGAATTGATAAGATAAGTTGATTGGAAAAAGAAAGAAAAAGAAAGTCGAGAGAATTTCCTCAGCCTGGAGACTAGAACAAAGCCCTGTGCTGGATTTAAGGTATAATTTGATTTATTAGAAGAAATTGTATCCCAAAAATTTTTTAGAAGAAAAAACCCTATATGTATACCAAAAATAAAGTTAGATACAATGAAGGATAAAATATGACTATAGTAATGAAGATTTAAAAATATTTTTTTAGAAAGATATTGTTAAAATAAACTAGTTAAAAAACATTAAAAGAGAAAAAGTTAAAAATTAGAATAAGAAAAAAATAAAATTTAAAAAATTTAATTAACTTTGCAAGACTAAAGAATCATGGGGAGAAAACCATGAATTCTGTGCTTTGCTTTCACCTCCTCTGGAATTCCGCTGTTCTCCTTGATTCATGAGCTTGGTCTTAGCGGAAGGTTCTTGCTGATCTTCTGGGGGAGGGGCCTGTTGTAGTGATTCTCAAATGTCTTTGCCTGAGGCAGAACTGCGCTGCCCTTTCCAGGGACTGGGCTAAGTAATCTGCTTGGGTTCACTCTTGGGAGCTTTTGTTCCCTGAATGCTCTCCATAGAGCTCTGGAGGATGGGAATGAAAATGGTGGCCTCCCAATCTCCGATCTGGAGGAGTCAAGAGCTCGGGGCCCCACTCCTCAGTGAGCCCTTGGAGAAAAGCACATCTTCCTGGTCTCCGGCTGCACTTGGGCTCACCTGGCCTGTGACCAAGTGTTTCTGTCTCTGGCACACACACCTCCGTTTGGAGTATTCAAACCCAGCAGATTCCTGCTGCTCTGCTCTTTGGCAGATGAAGGTGGGTCTCCCCGGATCTGCCACTTGTGGGGTCCCTGCTCAAAGAGCAGGGGTCTGACTGTGCAGCAGATCGCAGTTTAAGATAACCCTGAGCTGAGAGCTCACTCCCCAGCTCTGTCTGTAGTCAGCTTCCCTGCTCTGAAACCTGCGAGCTCTGAGACACTCAGACACCCCCGATCCTTCTGTGACCCTGCAGGACCTGAGACCACACTGTTCCCTCGAGGGCTCCACCCCCGCTTAGCCTCTGCAGCGATGTCCCTCAGTGGAGCAGACTTTTAAAAGTTTGAACTTTGTGCTCCATTGCTCCGCCGCTTGCCGGTAGCCGGCCCCAACCCCCCAGTGATCTATCTTCCCGTCACTTTGGATTCACTTCTCCACACATCCTACCTTTCCCAAAGTGGTTGATTTTCTGTTTCTAGAATTGCTGCTCTTCTTCTCTTCGATCTCCTATTGGGTTTGTAGGTGTTCGGAATGGTTTGATAACTATCTAGCTGAACTCCTTCAACCTGATGTCATCTCAGGCTGCTACTCCTCCATCATCTTGACTCCTCCTCCTAATAACATTTTTCTTAAGTGTAATTCAAAGATAGACAGTTTACAACACTCATGTCCAACCTGGGCCACAGAGGTTGGGTGAGATTCGGGCCTTGCCCATTCATTTTCATATTGTCTTTGACTACTTCCATGCAACAACAGTGGAACTGAATAGTTATGACAGAGATTACCTGGCCTGCACAGCCTAAATTATTTGTTATTTGGTCCTTTACCGGAAACATTTGCCAACTTTTGTGTAGGCAGTCAGCAAACAGTAAATCAAGACTTGTTGCATTTATGGGTTTCCTTGCTGTAAATGTTCACACTGTGGCTGATTCTGAGCTATGAATGTGACATCACTGAACACAGGGTGGAGAAGACACATGCAATAGTAGTATTACCACCACAACTACAATAGATGTAAATAACTCAAAAACACATAGTAGTAAAATGTTCCAAAATAACTGGAAATCGATGACTTTTGAATATTACTAGCTTTGTTTTAATATAATTCATTGATTTATAAGGTTATATAATATCATCTTTAATAATTGCTATATTTAGTAATCAGCTTGCAAAATTTCTAAATATTTAACAGTCAACTCTCAAAAGCCAATATGAACCAGTCCCAGCTCACCATAGCTCACCTTAAATTTCAGTTGGTGTTTAAGTTTCCTTATACTTGTTACATTGCAGTAGCTTTAAATCTTTATGCCTAGGATTGTCCATAACCTAGGTTTTCCAAAATTGAATAAAAAAATAAAATAAACCTCCATTTGAATGGTCTTTTAGAGGTACAAATAACTTTCACATCTTTCTTCTAATTATTTCTCTGACTTTCCTGATCATAAGTTTCATTTGAGATGCCTGTTAAGAACGATATTGATGCCCTGACTACTTTCTTGGAGATTATAATAATGCAGGTCTCAGTTGGGACCTGGAAATTTTTATTTTTAACTAATCCTTTAGTTGACTTTTCTGATTATATTGGGAACACTTAATGTTATACTGTGGCTTCAGTAAAGGACTTAGTGGCAACTCTTACCCATTTACAAGAAAATAAAGTTGTGTTCTTCTTATTTCAAAATAAATCTCAGTAGATCAAAGATTTAAATGTTAAATGTATCTGCTATCAAAACGCAAATGATAAACTGGGAAAAAAATTGCATTGCATGTGACAAAGGGTTAAAATTGCGAATTTAGAGAAAGGTTTTGTAATCAATAAGAAAATGTCATCACTCCAAAAGAAAATGGGCAGAGCTCATGAACAGGCCATTCAAAAAAGTAGACATAGGGACACCAGGGTGGCTCAGTCAGTTAAGTGTCCCAACTCTTTTTCTGGCTTAGGTCATGATGTCAGGATTGTGAGATCTAGCCCCACATTGGATTCCACACTCAGCATGGTAGTCTATGTGAGATTCTTTCTCTCTCCTTGATCTTCCCCTTCTGCTCCTTGGCCCACTCGTGCTCTCTCACTCTCTAAAATAAATAAGTGAAATCTTTAAAAAAATAGACATAAAAAATGGCCAATGTATTTATGAATAAAAGGTCAAGAGCATAAAAAGACATTAGAAATAAGGGGGTGAGAAAAATGTTCAGACTTACGGACCATTAGTGAGGAGTAAATGAGAACAGGTCTTCCAGAGGGTTTCAAAATGTAAAATGTTCATGGCTTTACATGTAACAATTCAATCTCATTGAAATTTTTCCACATTAAAGAAATAATTATATGAAGGTAAACTCAATGGAGTGGTGTTTTAAAAGAAAAAAAAAAAGAAGAATAAACTAAAATGTCAATTCATATGTGCATACATTCCAAAGAGCTGTTACAAAAGATGCCTCTAGTATAATGGAATACAGCGTGCCCATGGTTACTAACACCTCCAGGTAAAATATAGTGCTGGTTGATCAACTTCTATGGAGGAAAGTTTAGAGCAGCAATCTACCTGGAAGTGAGGGTAAGGACTTCAGAGAATCCCACAGTTTCTACCTAGACATTTTGTTTATTTAGAAGGGTTTGGGGGAGGGAAAACATCTGGAAATCACTGGTGATCTTGACCAATTCCAAATTATCCAGCACTCTTTAGATACAATTTTGCAAATATCAAATTTACCATGTAGGTCCTGATCCCTTAAAATCCCCCAAAGACAGTTAATCATACTTCATAGGTCTTTATTAGGCTAGTAGTTTTATCTTTATAAATATTTTAAATTCTAAATTGAAGTTGCCCTGTGTGTTCTAAGACTGATCATAACTTACTAGTCCCCTTTTGTCTCAGTATGACACTCAAGGAACACTGATCTGTGAATCACTTGAGCAGACTTTTTCTACGTTATGGTGGGAATCTTCTTTTCTTTTTTCAAAACTTGTTATTAAAGAGAAGATTAAACCATTGTTGTGTCATCTATCTCACTTTTTTTTCTTAAAGACTGAGTCTTGAGAGGTTAGAATTGTGCTTCTCAGATCTGCAACTGGGTACCCTCAGGGCGCACAGAATAAATACTCAAAGGTTATTCTTTGAAAAACAATTTTCAAGTGATTGTATATTACAACCAATAAAGACTCATTCCAGGGTATATTACTTATTTGTATTGATTCTGAAACTAAACCAGCAGAGTTCAAAGCTGTTTGGAACTTGTTTTGAGTAGAATACAGGGCTCTTTCACAGTCCAGTCTCCACACCCCTCTAGACTATGGGGGTTGCCATTTGCATTCTTCTCTGCCACTTAGGTTTTTGTTTTATGGAAGCTTTAGAAACTGTGTTAGAGACTCGATTTCTGCTTTCTACGATGTTATGGTGGAATATAGTTTGCAGTTGAATTCCATTTCCTTATATTTAACCCGCCTTCCCATGAAGATTCCCTGGCACATATAGATCTACTCTGACACCTCCCCGCAGCCACAGAGCATCTTTATCCAGTTAGACCTGTTCACAGTAGTGCTAATCCCCCACCTGAAGCTTGTCTGTTTGTCTGCTGAGAGCCTCTACAGAGTCCTAAAGACAGATGTTTTCTGCATGGTTGGTGTCTTCCAGTCCTACTGAAGTAATTCATATCAGCAAAATGAGCCATTATAATTCACATTGCTCCCAATCACTGTCTCATGGATATTAAGATAAACTTGGAAAGTTAGGGTTACAGCAGTCAGAGAAATCAGCAGAAGCAACTTTAGTGTTTCTCCAGATGTTTTCCTCTCTGTTGAGCTCAGATTTAGAGAGGACTTGAAGGGCATTAGAATTCTTCCACGATCACAGATACCTGCTAGAGACTTAACTGGCTCATATGTGACACTACAGCAGGTGACAGTCTTTATCTTCACTCTCATCACACCAGCAACAATTTTTTATTGATTTTTTTTCATGGTTCAGAGAATAGAGTTTAACTGTTAGAGTTATCTCTGTCCTAGTGTTGCTAGGCTATTTGGATTGGAAGTCACAGGAGCAGAAAATCTGGGTAACGTTAAAAAAAAAAGTTTGGTTAACTTTCAAGTATTTCAGTGGGTGAATCAAAAAATCATTTTGAATCTGAAGGTTATTCATGTAATAATTAAGATGACACATTTCAAGCTCACCCTTCCTGACAAATGTTTCTTTAAAGAGACACTGATGCCTCATAGAAAACTTGCAAGACGTGACACATCAGCAGAAATTGTTTCTGCACAGAATGTTTTTCAAAGATTTTTCCTGAGTAATCACTGGCATTTCCCCCCTTTTTTTCTATAGTCTTTGCAAAACCTTCTGTTACTGCATGCTTGTTATTTTTATGCTGTTAGTCAAGGTTTCATTTTTAAAACAACTTCTAAAACCACAGTATATGTAAAATTGCGTTTAAAATAAGCCAAACACTCTGATTTGAATACTGATTCGGATGAAGCAGGCTCATCAATAAACATGGAGCCACAGTGACCTCGGGAGGGCGAGGAGCTTGTGATGTGCATCAATTGTGTTTGGGAAATAGCTTTTACTTATGACTCCAAAGTCTGTTTAAATTCAGGTTCCTAAACGCAAAGGACATGAAGCTTCTAACTCACCTGCCAGCACAGCATTAGGCACGGCTTCTATTTTAGTCAGGAAGTCAGGCAGCATAATAACAACATAGTCATTTCTCTAGACCATCTTTTCATTTTTCCTACCCCAAATTGCTTTTTAGGGGCCTTGGGAATAACTTTGCATCCCAGACATGCACTTAGGGAGGTAATGAATCATTATTCCTAAAGCTTGCTCTGATTCTATTGCACAGATTTAAAAATAGGGGAGAAAAATCAAAATGTACTAATTTCCTGTCAGAGGAATAGAACGGTTTCATGCAATATGACTAAGTATTGATCCCGTAACAGGCTGGTGGAGGGCAGCAGCTGGGAATTTCACGCCATTCCTGTGACTGTTGTAGGAGGGGTCTGTTTGGGTGCCCAGGGAAGGAATCGGGGGCATCTCATCAGTACTTGTTTTAGGCCCTGTTGGGTGAACTTGTGCAGTGTGTCCCACTGGGCTTCAGTGGTCAGTGAGGTCAGCTGGAAGTTCCCCCTAGCCTGGAAGCTCACTTCCAGTAGCCTAGTGTTGTCTGTTCTAGACTGGGATGGACACCAGCCCCAGAGGGAAAGGGGCTGGGTGTGGCAGGTCAGCATGGGTAGCTCCATTCTGCCCCATTACTATCACTGTGTAGCCAGTTGGGTTCCCAGGGGGAATGTATGGTGCCAGGTGATGGTAAATTTGTGCGGAGGAAAAACCTGTCTCCATATGTTCGCCTGCTGGGTCCTGTTCTCCCACTCGTGCTCCACCTGTCTTCTTCCCAGTCCTCCTGGTTCTCAGCCTTAACTCCCACAGGCAAGTGAAAATTCAGAGCAGAGATGTTCCTTGTTTGTTGGTGGAGAAGCCTTTCCATGATGCCCGGAGATTTCAGTAGTTGCCCGAAACTGAAGAAAAAGAAAATGATGGTGGGGAGGGGTTGGAAAAGAGGGTGGACAGACAGACAGAGGAAGAGAAGCCACACACTAAATCAGGGACGTCCCTGGAAGCAGCAACGCTGTGAGGAATTTGCAACCCACTGATGGCTGCTTTGCCACGCATCTGAAAGATCCCGGCAGGTTAATATGCTTTGACAACTGGTGCTTCCATCTCATTTTTCCCACAGCTTTATGAAATACACTGCAGACCCCATCTTATTGATATTAATGTTGTAACAGCTGCACAGACCCACCTGGTGTGTTATCAAATGCTCTGGGCTCAGCCCTGCCACGTGCTGTGCAAGGGCTCACCCCGCAGGAGCCTTCCCGCACCTTCAGCTGGTGTCTGGGCCACAGCTTTCAGCACAGGTGCCCTTGTGTCACTTCCAAATTGGGATCCTGGTGAGATATTCAGATTTGACACAATTTGGTTGCTCTCAAGGTGTAAAATGTCCTGAAACACAGGTGCTAGGGAAAAAGATGTGCTTTGTTTTAGTCCCAGACAGCTTTTAGCTTCATTCTTACAAAGGGAATAATTCATGGGGAAATAATTAAATGGGTCTGCCTGATGCAGAAAGGGAGAGGTAAGAGTATCTTTTTTTAGCAAGCTCGATAGGCATGGCTGAGATGCATGAAGCGAAGTTTCACACTATAAACATAGCCCTGAGAAGTGCACTAGCTTACTTTTAAAATTTACGCATTTTCCAAGGGCTGAGTTTATCACTGAGCTTTTAGGAAACAGCAGATTATATTGGGGTTACTAAAAATCACTTATTAAGGAGTGACAGTGTAGAGGACATAGTACTCCTAGAAAATGATCTTAATATTGATTTCTGTTTTTGTTTCCTAATGGAAAATAGCTGCAGTAAAATGCAATAAATATTGATGGAGACACAAAACTAGTATTGGAAAGGTCATTATAGCTAAAGGGTGCTATGATAATAAATTAGTGATTATCCCAAACATCAACAGCAACCGAGAGAAGGCAAGCACACAAAGAGCAGTCCCCAGAGGATTATAGCTAATACTGACCTCAGCCGGGACACTAGGAGATTTAGAGTCATCTTAATTTTTTTCTGTAGTTGTGGTTTTTGTTACATAAGTGTGGCACTTTCCCACAGAGGTATGAAGATATTTATTTACATCCTCTACAAAAGTCTGCACTGCAGTAACAGCAAATTAACGAGGATTTAGAAACTGAAGCATTGCCTGAAGAAAGGTTGCAAAGCAACGATAGACTACATGTGCTGTTGGAAAGAGCAGTGCCCTTGGAGAATATAATATACCCCCAGGAGTCCTCTTATGCCCTGAAATTCACTGTCTCACGGTGCAACTCAGGGAAGGCCATTTCACCACTTGTGTTGCTTTCCCTATCTGTAGAATGGAAATAATCATGTATACTCAATGCAGTTCAAGTACGATAATGTGAGAAAAAGCCTCTGGAAGGTTACAAAGCTTTTTATAAAAAATAGAGATCCTTGCATAAAGACCAGTAGCATGAAGGTTATGCTGAATGTGCCAATCCAGGATGGCGTGGGCCAGTAGGAGAGCAGACATCTGTCTAATCTCATTGCAAAGGCAAAGAGGCACAAGTAGTACCATGCTTTGAACAATTCACTGATCAAAGAATAACAGGTGAATGGTTTCCTGATGTCTGGGAATATTGGTCCTTGAAGAATGAATAGAATTTCATCAAGCAGCTAGGGGAGGTGAGGGGGGCAGGCTACTGGAACACCTGCTCATGTTTTTAAGACTTTAGGTTGCCTCTGCTTTGACATATTCCCAAGCTTTTAGTAAAACTGACCCCTTCTACTTTTCTGCCCAATTTTTATTCTGTGTAAGATTTTATAACAGCACCTATATATTTTAGAACCTACTATTTTACATATGTCTGATGGACTTTACTAAGTTTTTGAGATTTTGAAAGTTGAAAGGTATGATTTATTTTTATCTTTATTATTTTTTTAGAAAGGGGGAGAGAGAGAGAGAGTGAATGCGAATGAGAATATTAAGCAGGCTGCACACCCATCATGGAACCTGACAGGGGCTTGAACTCACAGCCCTGAGATCATGACCTGAGCTAAAATCAAGAGTTGGACACTTAGCTTATTGAGCCACCCAGGTACCCCTTATATATGTATGTATGTATGTATATATTAAAAGGTGTGATTTATTTATTTATTTATTAAAGATTTTATTTATTTGACAGATCACAAGTAGGCAGAGAGGCAAAGAGAGAGAGAGGGAAGCAGGCTCCCCACTGAGCAGAGAGCCCAATGCGGGACCCGATCCCAGGACCCTGAGATCATGACTTGAGCTGAGGCAGAGGCTTTAACCCACTGAGCCACCCAGGCATCCCAGGGTGATTTATTTTTAAATGGAAAATTCCTACTACACTGCATATGGTGGGTACCTAATATGGATTTCTCAAATCAATTAATAGATGAGGCCAAAGGCATGGGGATCTAAGAACCAAGATGTGAGATTGTCATATCTATGAAATTGTGTGCAGTAGCAAATCTAGATTATAAGGTTGGGGAAACTATGGAAGATAAAGTTAAAAAAGAGGACAGGGTTAGATTATAAATTCATTTTTAAAGAGTTGGGCTTAAACCTATGAACCTTACAGATTTATAAGAGTTAATAAGCAGAGGAGTGACAAAATCAGAAAAATCTGGCAACAAGTTTTTTTTAGTTGAGTTCATATTATATGAAAAATGGTAAATTCTACTTTTAAGGGAAACATTACATTATATTTATTTTCTCATATCATTCAAAACTTCAGAAACTTGATATTACATAATATATCATAATATTCCATCGGGAGATGTGCTGTAACATATTTAATCAGTTCCTTAATGGTGGGCATTCATGTTTCTGTTTTTTTGTTTGTTTGTTTGTTTGTTATTAAAACATACTGAAATAAATACCCCTTTGCTTGCATAAATGTCTACATTTCTGATTATCTTCTTGGGATATTTTCATAGAACAGCAATTACTGGGTAAGAAGGAAATGAGTACTTTAAAAGACTCTTGATACCTATTGCTATTTATCACTTTCTGGGATGGTTGTACTCCTAGAAGCAGTATATGGGGATTATTTCATCTAAGATCATCGGATGCTTTCATTTAAAACATTTTAGTAACCTGCTTTTTTGCAACGGGTTTGCCGCCAGAACACAGGTGTCGTGAAAACCACCGCTCAACCTAAACCAGAATGGGGAAGGAAAAGACTCTTATCAACATTGTTGTCATCGGACACGTAGATTCCGGCAAGTCAACCACTACTGGTCATCTGATCTACAAATGTGGTGGGATCGACAAAAGAACTATCAAAAAATTCGAGAAGGAGGATGCTGAGACGGGAAAAGGCTCCTTCAAGTATGCCTGGGTCTTGGATAAACTGAAAGCTGAACGTAAACGTGGTATCACCATTGATAATCTCCCTGTGGAAATTCGAGACCAGCAAGTATTATGTGACCATTACTGATGCTCCAGGACACAGAGACTTTATCAAAAACATGATTACAGGTCAGGGGGAGAAGATGGCGGAGAAGTAGCAGCTGAGACAACATCAGGCAGCAGGAGATCAGCTAGATAGCTTATCAAAACATTGCGAACACCTACAAATCCAACGGGAGATCGAAGAGAGGAAGAACAGCAATTCTGGAAACAGGAAATCGACCACTTTCTGAAAGGTAGGACTGGCGGAGAAGTGAATCGAAAGCGACAGGAGGATAGACCGCGGGGGAGGGGCCGGCTCCCGGCAAGCGGCGGAGCAACGGAGCACTAAATCGGGACTTTTAAAGTCTGCTCCACGGAGGGACATCGCTCCAGAGGCTAAACCGGGGTGAAGCCCACGCGGGGTCAGCGTGGCCCCAGGTCCCGCAGGGTCACAGAAGGGATCGGGGGTGTCTGAGTGTCGCAGAGCTAGCAGGTATCGGAGCGGGAAGCCGGCTACAGAGACAGAGCCGAGGAGTGAGCTCTCAGCTCGGGGTTACCTTGAACCGGTCGCAGGCTGGGTGAGCTCGGAGCGCGGCCAGAGGCCAGGGAGACGTGAGT
>PISX010010562.1:0-70802 GCA_004024625.1 Mellivora capensis
GGAAAGGGGGGTAGGGTAATGGACATTGGGGAGGGTATGTGGTATGGTTAGTGCTGTGAAGTGTGTAAACCTGGCGATTCACAGACATGTACCCCTGGGGATAAAAATACATTATGTGTTTATAAAAAATAAAAAAGTTAAGAAAAAATTAACTCAAATGGTTCAAGGGGCTAAAACTACAAAACTCTTGTATGAAAACCTATGGGAAAATCTTCATGACCTTGGATTTGGAAATGGAATTTTAGATATAATATGAAAAGAATTCAACAAGAGAAAAAAATAGATGAATTAGATTAATCAAAACTAAGAATTTTTGTACATCACAAGGTACTATCAAGGAAGTGAAATGAGAATTTTATAGAATGGGAAAAAGTACTTGCAAATATCTTATGTGTGACAAAGGTCTAGTATCTATACATAAAGCCTTTACAATTCAACAATAAAAACAACCTAATTAAAAAGTGGGCAAAGGACTACATCTAAGAACATACACAAATGGCTACTAAACATGTCAAAGGATGCTCAACATTGTTAGTCATTAAGGAATTATGAAAGAAGACCATAATGAAAAATCACTTCACAACCATAGGATGGCAATAATCAAAACTAAAAAAGAATAAGTGTTGGGGAGGAAGTGAATAAACAGGAAATTTTTTACACTACTTCTGGGAATATAAAATGGTGCACTGCTTGTGGAAAAGTCTGACAGTTCTTCAAAAAGTTAAACATAGAATTATCACATGATCCTGCATTTCTATACTTAGGTATGTACCCAAAACAGTTGAAAACAAGTATTCAAACAAATACTTGTACATGAATACTCTTAGTAGCACTATTTCACAATAGCCAAAAACTGGAAATAATCCAAATGTCCACCAATGTATGAATGGATAAACAAGATGCCATTCATACAATAAAAATATTTTATAGCCAAAAATGAAAATACCCTAAGTACTGATACATGGTACAACATGGGTGAACCTTAAAACATTATGCTATGTGAAAGAAGCCAGACATAAAATGTCACATCCTGTATGATTTCATTTAGGTGAAATACCAATGATAGGCAAATCCATAGAGAGAGAAAGCAGATTTACCGGTTGCCAAGGGATGGGGGTAGGGGGAAAGGGAAAGTGATTGCTTAATGGGTACAGAGTTCCCTGCAGAAATGATGAAAAGCTGCTGGAAGTAGGTGATAGTCACAAAACATTGTGAGTATACTAAATATCATTAAATTGTATACTTCATATGGCTAATTACACATTATATAAATTTATTTCATTATAAAAAACAATCATATAAAGTTTTCATATATCTTCATTCAGTTTCCTTTAATGTCAACATCTAATATAATCATAGTACAATTATCAAAACCAGGGAGGTCACACTGGTAGATTATTATGAACTATAGAAGAAAGAGCAAATTTAAATAAAATAATTTCTCAATTAATCATCAGTAGAACATATTCCATTGTCAAAGTCATTGTCATTTATCAAGGCCCTACTTTGCTTTTCTTACTGGTGTCCAAGTACACTCTTCTCAACTAGTAGCACTTTTTAAGATGTAAGCTCCTCTGAGGGACCCATCGGAGGCTCATTAAGTTAAGCATCTGACTCTTGATTTTGGCTCTGGTCACGATTTCAGGATCATGGGATTCTCTTTCCCCCTTTTCCATGCGTCACTCCCCACATGTTCAGGCACGCTCTCTCTCTCTCTCAAAAAAAAGAAAAAGATGTATGCTCCCCTGGATATCCTGATTCATAGATATTTCTATCTACATAGTCTAACCAGGATATGGCTTCCATATAGAGGCTGAAATGAATCATGGTCTAATTAGCAAATACTTGCTAGACTGCATCATAGTATCAAGTAGCATTTCTTATTCTTCTCTATCTCTACTAAGAGCATGCTATTTTTTTCCCCACAATATGGTGTTCCAGTGAAATATGGAAGCATAGATATGTCATCTCCAAAGAGAAATTTAAGGCTAATTAATAAGTCAAACTCAATTATCAATATATCATCTAAGTGACTGGGTAGCAAATAAGATTTATTTGAACTTGGTTTTAATGTGTTGGGATAGCAGAGAGATACAACTGACTAATTCTCTTTTGGCAGGTGGAGTCTGGGAAAAAGAATAAGCATTCATCAGGAGAAAATTTTCCCTACACAAAGGGTCCATGTTCTACAAACAGTAACTTCTTCCCAATATCCCCATACACACTTTTTAACATACAGTAGGCCTCATCTTCTGTTGCCTCACAAGACAGTAAAAACAAAACTAAGCAATGTTTGCATAACCCAATTTTATTATTTTAATGAAAATCCCACAGTATAAGGTTATCAACATAAAATAAGAAAGTGAGACACTGTATTCAGCATTCAGTGTAAGGTAATTCAACGCCAAGCATTCATGTCATGTTTTTCTTTCATACTTCGCAAGGTTAGAAATGCCTAAAATAATTTCAATCAAGTCCAATTTAGTAAGGCCAGTTCACTTCTTTTTAAGATAGACCATTTATTCACAGGTTCTTTACATTCTGAGCATTAAAGTATTTTTAATTACTAACAAAATAATCAGAGGCAGACTAGAGAGATTCTACAAGTTTAATCCAAAGTCATTTCAGAAGTTTCCTAATGTTCCCAAGAAATTTGTAATTATAGGCCAAAAGTGAATTAAAAAATATAAGCTTCTACAGAATTGAGCTCAATGAGGTTAATCATGTGGTTGCCTTTAATTACCACCTGAGAAATTATTGATTTCATTCCTTAAAAATCTTTTTATAAGTTTGCTTTGAAATAAGTTATAGTTAGAATTCTGGAAAACTTCAACTAACTCCTAGAAACTACTTGACAAAAATGTACATTTCAAATAAAGAATTTAGAAGAGCAATAAACCAAAAGTGATAAAGTGGCAGACTAGGGGCCAAATTCAGCCTGACAATGTGTTTTATTTGGCTCATACATTGTTTTAAATATTTTGCATTCATTGGTAAAAAATAAAAAATCAGATTTCATATAAAAATCTTCTTTCCAGCTTCTCTTGAAATAACTAGTTCTGGTAACCAACTGGCCCTTTTCAGACAGAGCTATAGTGCCTATGGGCAGCCAAAGTCCCCACATTTCCAAACTGCTTCACTTACTTTGGTTTCCTTCTGGGTCCCTTTAGACATTTGAGTTTGCAACTCCTAACAAAATATTAATTATAATCTTCCTTTCTGGAACTCTTCCAATCAATATTCAAGGTCTTCACAGTACTTTAAGTTTTATACTTGTTGCCTATACTCTGTTAAATTACAGTTATGTCTCTTAAAAGGCAGTTAACTGATCCTTTTATTTTATAGTGGTAGAAGGAGGTAGAAGGGAAGAGCTATTATTTCTTTTTGTGATGCATTTTAAGATAGTTGAAAATTGAATGTATATACAGTTGTATATCAAAATTTTATTTTTTAAAAATTTAAAGTTGAAAATAAAATTCATTTCCCTCTACCTTTACTGTTGTTCTTTGTACACAACAGTTTTTCAATAAGAAGCAACAGAAACTATCTTTATAAGCAACTGTATTCATATAAACTATAATCTTCTAATATACATGCTCAAATCCATTTGAAGGCCAAGGTCACAAACTGTTCTCACTACAAAGGAAGAAACAGCAGAGATGAAAAAATGGGCAGTTCTGACCCATGTTGAGTCTATTTGTTGACATTTCTTGACCTCTTCAGAAAATTCCAATTATTAGCTACCCACCACCCTGTCCCACAGGAATCATAATTATGTCAAGGTGTTCTAATTTGTGAGCACCATTACCCTTAATCTCAAAGCATAGCATTTATCAAAGGATGAATTTAAATGTAATTAATGTCAACTGTAGCTTTTGGTTGCCTATGGTAACTGCTCTTTGAAATGACTGATAATCCACCCACTTTTCAATGATCAGTCTATAATGAATTATCATTATTTTAGATATCCAGATAAAAGCAATTACCAGGAGGAGATGGGTCTAGTATGCTTTTCTAAGCTCTCTAATTCTTTAGTCCACTGGTCTTCAAACATTTTCACTCAGGCCCTAAAGGAATTTTTAAAAACTATGTATCCCTTTACACATTTAAGATCACTTGTAAAAAAGTAATCTAAATATTTTCATCAGTTTAAACTGCTATCAAATATGTAATTTTCGAATCTCTTAGAATTATTAAGATTTTAAAGTAATTGTTCTTAAAAAAGTGTATCCAGTGGACTATAAATACCATACTGAATTTTTACCCACCATTATCCACACACAAAAACTGCATGAACAAGACTGCTAGAAAAGATGGGGGAGTAGGAGGACCCTAAGTTCACTTCATCTTATTTATACAACTAGATAACACTCACATCAGTATAAATAACCCAAAGATTGGTAGAACTACAAAACTAAATATAAAGAGGCCACATCTAAGAGGATGGGAAAGGCAGAGACAAAGTGGGGAGCCAAAAGGTGGGGAGCTAAACAGACCCACAGGACTGTTCACAGGAGGAAGGGATACTGTAGGGAGAGAGACTCTCACAGTAGGTAGACCTCACAGGAAGACAATCTCCCTAACCATTTGGTTTTGAAAACTAGAAGGGCCAAATTTCATGAGTTCTTACAACCAGCAGGACTTAAAACTTGAAACTTTAAAAATCACTAGGTTCCACTCTGGGGGAGCCATAATGTGAGAGAAATGGAGTCACTGCCCTTAAAGAGACAGCACAATAAACAGTTTGAGGAGATACAGCAGAGAAGCAGTAGTTTGAAAAGTGCTACGGTTATACCAGAGGGGAACTGATCTATACTAATCTCAGAGTGTGTGCTAGAGGGACAGACTTCCATGGAAATGGAAGACTTCCCTAGGAACAAAGAGATTGGCAGGTGGTATCTCCCTTCCCTGCCTCCCAGCATAAATACATGTGCATCTGTGGGAACCAGCGCAGTGCCAACACTCCAACCTAACTTGCTTATACTGCCAGTCTGGCCCTGGCAGAACCCTTCCACCAGAGGACCTGTGCAAACCTTACTAACACTGTGTATTCACCTCCACATACTTTGTGGATCCACTCCCTCCAAACCAGCTGGCCTTAGTACTGGCGATTGCAGCTTCCCTCCTGCAACAGATCTGTTCACAAACCTTGCAAAAACTGCAGGTCTGATCTGACAAACTATGCGGATCCACACCTTCAAATATGCTGTTGGGTAGAGCACATTCAAAACAGTGCCAAGAGCCTGGCAGTATGCAAGCAGCCTCAACAAAGCCCAGAACAACTCGAAAGTAACTCCTGCCACAGAGAGAGGGAAAGATAACCACACATGCTAGTCAGACTATGGACCCAGCTGAGGCAGACAGCTGGTCTGACCGCAGATCCCACCCACCAACTGATGCTTCTCAGGGGACGACACAGGGAAGGTACTCTGCAGTTTGGTGCTACTGTATCTTTGACAAATGGCTGGTTTGACTCAACTCAAGCCCAAGACAGCCTCAGACTGGCCCATTAGCAACACAGGGACCAAATACTGCCTAGCACAGGCAAAGAGAGCCATTGCAGATGACTGGACTGAAGGCAAAAGCCAGCTCAGCCAGAAAAGGAGGGTACAGGCGACACACATAGGAGATACTCCTGAAGTGTCAGGTTCTGGTGAACAGGGGACATGGCAATGCAGGGCACGAAATGATCTTTTCTTCATAAGGCCGTAACTTTCAAGAGCAGGAGATGTAGCTAACACTGTTAACACAGAGAAACAGACCACAGAGTTAGACAAAAAGGAGACAGAGGAATATGTCCTGAATGAAAGAACAGGACAAATCACAGCAAGAGATAAAAACAAAACAGAGATAAGTAATATGTCTGATAGTGAATTTAAACTAATGATCATAAAGATACTCACTGGGTTTGAGAAAAGAGTTGAGGACTTTGGTAAGGCCCTTAACAATGAGACAGAAAATATAAACAAGAACCAATCAGAGATGAAGAACCAGTAACTGAAATTAAATATACATTAGAAGGTATCAACAGTAGACTAAATGAAGCAGAAGAATGGATCAGCAACTTGGAGGACCAAGTAATGAAAAGGAATCAAGCTGAATAGGAGAGAGAAAAAATAACACAAAATGAGAATAGATTTAGGAAACTCAGCCAACACCATCAAATGTACTAATGTCCCCATTATAGCAATCCCAGAAGAAGAAAGAGAAAAGGGGGCAATTTTATTTGAATAAATAATAACTGTAAATTTCCCAAATGTGAGGAAGGAAATACATCCAGACTCAGGAGGTGCAGAGATCTCCCAACAAAACCAACCCAAGGAGGTCCACACCAAGATACATAATAGTAAAATGCCAAAAAGTAGTAGTGATAGAGGGAGAATTTTAAAAGCAGAAAGAGAAAATAGTTATAAGCAAAAGGAACCCCATAATGGTATCAGCTGGTTTTCAACAGAAACTTTGGTGGCCAGAGGGAGGGGCAGGATATATTAAAAGCGCTAAATGGAAAAATCTTCAGGCAAGAATACTCTATGTAGTGGCTGGTCCAAGTGCAGTCGTGTTTACATTAATTGATCACAGCCAGTTACAGATTTCTTGGGGCACCTGGGTGGCTCAGTGGGTTAAGCCTCTGCCTTAGGCTCAGGTCATGATCTCAGGGTCCTGGGATCAAGCCCCACATCGGGCTCTCTGCTCAGCAGGGAGTGTGCTTCCCCCTCTCTCTCCACCTGCCTCTCTGCCTACTTGTGATCTCTCTTTCTCTGTGTCAAATAAATAAATAAAATCTTTAAAAAAAAAAAAGAATATGTAGCAAGACTTTCAGAATAGAAGGAATGATAGTTTCTCAGACAAAGTCAAAGGAATTCATGACCATTAGACTAGTCCCACAAGAAATCTTAAAGGGGACTCTGTATGAGGAAAGGACAGAACATAAGTAAGAAAAGTAGGAAACACAAGAGCAGAAAAATAAGTATACTGTAAAAATCAATCAAGGGGCTCACAAAATAGAAGCATGTAAATTATGATACTATATACATAAAATGTGGGGAGGTGGGGGGCAGGAGCAAAGAATGGTTCAAACTTAAGCAATCATTAACTTAAAATAGATTACTATATGCGCAAGATGTTACAGACAAACCAGTTGGTAGCCACAAATCAAAAACCAGTAATGGATATATAAAAAATAAAGGGAAAGGAATGTAAGTGTACCACTAAAGAATGCCAACTAACCATGAAAGAGAACAAGAGAAGAACAACAAACAACCATAAAACAATGTGGGGATTCACAGATTCTTACTATGGCTCAAGAGTTTCATCCAGGGAGTAAATGCTTAAGTGCAGGCACCTGTAGTGGTCATGTAACTCACTCACTCCTTGCCTTGCATGTGGTGTATTAATTAAACTCACAATAAAAGCAGGGACAGAACTTGGTTCAAGGCCTTTCACCACCAGAGCATCTGGCCCCCAGACCTCTCCTTTCTCCTACTAAGCTGTTGGGAGTAATCCTTTCATTCACTGTCTCAGGGTTACAAAATAAGTAATAAAATGGCAACTAAGGACATAACTATCAATAATTACTTTGGATATAAGTGGACTAAATGCTCCAATCAAAAGACACAGGGTGACAGAATAGATATAAGACCCACCATTATGATGCCTACAAGAGACTCATTTAAGACCTAAAGACTCATGCAGACTGAAAGTGAAGGGATGGAGAAGCATTAATGATGCACATGGAAGTAAAAAAGCCAAGGGAGCAACACTTATAGTGAACAAAATAGACTTTAAAACAAAGACTGTAACAAGAAACAAAGAAGGACACCATATAATTATAAAGGAAACAATCTAAGAAGGCAATATAATCGTAAATATCTATGCATCCAACCTGGGGGCACCCGAGTACATAGAAAAGTTAGTAACAAAAATAAAGGGACTAATTGATAGTAATATAATAATAGGACAGGACTTTAATGCCCCACTTACATCAATGAACAGATCATCTAAAGAGAAAATCAACAAGGAAACAGTGGCTTTTAATTGCACGTTGGACCACATGGATTTACTAGACGTATTCAAAATATTCCATCCTAAAAACAGCAGAATACATATTGTTTTCAAGTGCACATGGACCAATCTCCAGAATGTATCACACGGTAGGTCACAAAACAAGTTTCAAAAAACTGAAAAAGATCCAAGTCATATATACCATGCATCTTTTCTGACCACAACACTATGAAATTAGAAATCAACCACAAGAAAAAATATAGGAAGAGCACAAATACATGAAGGTTAAATAACATGCTACTAACAATGAATGGGTCAACCAAAAAATAAAAGAGAAAAGCAAATACATGGAGACAGGGTGCTTGGGGGGCTCAGTCAATTAAATGTCCAACTTTTGGTTTCAGCTCAGGTCATGATCTGAGGGTTATGAGATTGAGCCCAGTGTCAGGCTCCACCTGCTTAAGATTCTTTCTCCCCACTCCTTCTGCCCTCCCTTACTAAAAAAATACATGGAGACAAATGAAAATGAAAACACAATACTCCAAAATCTTCAGGACACAGCAAAGATTTTCTAAGAGTAAAGTTTACAGCAATATGGCCTTACCTCAAGAGAAAAAAAAAAAAAATCCAGAAACTCAAATATATAACCTAATCTTATACCCAAAGGAGCTAAAAAAGTACAAACAAAACCCAAAACTAGAAGAAAGAATATAATAAAGATTAGATCAGAAATAAAATAGAAACTAAAAAAGCCAACAGAACATATCAATGAAACCAGGAGCTGGTTCTTTCTAAAGATCAATAAAATTGACAAACCCTTAGCCAGACTCATCAAGAAAAATGAGAGGGAGGGGGGAGAGAGAAGGAAAGAAGGAGAGAGAGAGGGGGAGAGAGAGAGAGAGAGAAAGAGAGAGAGAGAGGACTCAAACAAAATCAGAAATAAAAGAGAAGAAATAATAACTGATACCAAAGAAATACAACCTATTGTAAGAGAATACTACAAATAATTATATACCAACAAACTAGACATTCTAGAAGAAATGGATACATTTCTAGAAGTCTACAACCCCCTAAAACTGAATGAGGAAGAAATAAAAAGTTTGAACAGACAGATTACAAGCAATGAAATTGAATCACTACTCAAAAAACTAACACAAAAGTCTAGGACCAGACAGCTTCACAGATGAAGTCTACCAAAAACTTAGAGAAGAGGTAATATCTATTCTTCTCAAGCTATTAAAAAAATAAATAGGAAAGAAAACTTCAAAATTCATTCTATGAGGCCAGCATTACCCTGATACCAAAACCCCATAACAATGCCACTAATAAAGATAACTATCGGCCAATATTCTTGATCAATGTAAATGCCAAAATTCTCAATAAAATACAAGCAAATGGAGTCCACCAAGACATTAAAAAAAAAAAAACAAACATGATCAAGTGGGATTTATTCCTGGGTTGCAAGTGTGGTTCAATATCCACAAATCAATCAAGTGATATATTACATTAGCAAAAGAAAAGATAAGAATCATATAATCATTTCAGTAGATGTAGAAAGAGTATTTGACAAAGTACAACATCCATTTGTGACAACTCTGGACAATGTAGGTTTTGAGGGAACATACCTCAACATAATAAAGGCTATATATGAAAAAAACCAAAGCTAATACAACTGAGAACTTTTCCTCTATAGTCAGGAACAAGACAGGGATGTCCACTCTCACTGCTTTTATTCAACACAGTACTGGAAATCCTAGCCTCAGCACTCAAACAAAAAGAAAAGGCAACCAAATCAGCAAGGAAGAAGTAAAACTTTCACTGTTTGTAGATGACATGATACTATATATGTATATAAAACCTGAAAAATGGCTAGAACTGATAAATTCAGTAAAGTTCTAGGATACAAAATTAATATGCCAAAGAGGTGAAAGAACTGTACTCTGAAAATTATAAAACATTCATGAAAGAAATTGAAGGTAACACAGAGAAATGGAAAGACATTATAGTCTTGTGAATCAGAAACATAAATACTGTTAAAATGTCTATACTACCCAAAGCAATCTGCATATTTAATACAATCCTTATCAAAATACCAGTAACATTTCACAGAGGTAGAACAAACAATCCTAAAATTTGTATGGAACCACAGAAGACCATGAATTAGCCAAAGCAACCTTGAAAAAGGAAAGCAAAGCTGGAGGCATCACAATCCTGGACTTCAAGTTGTATTACAAAATTGGAGGGGGAGACGAACCATGAGAGACTGTGGACTCTGAAAGACAATCTGAGGGTTTTGGAGGGGTGGGGAGTGGGACAAAGCTACAGTGATCAGAATATGGTATTGACACAAAAACAGACGCATAGATCAATAAAACAAATAGAAAACACAGAAATGAATGCACAATTATATGGTCAGTTAATCTTTGACAAAACAGGAAACTATATGCAATGAGGAAAAGACAAATGATGTTGGGAAAACTGGACAACATGCAAATGAATGAAATAAGACCACTTTCTTACACCATACACAAAAGTGAACTAAAACTGGATTAAGGACCTACATATGAAACCTAAAACCATAAAAGTCCTAGAAAGAGCACAGGAAGTCATTTCTCTGACATTGGTTGGAGCAACATTTTTCTTGATATGTCTCTTAAGGCAAGGGAAACAAAAGCAATAATAAACTTTTGGGACTACATTAAAGTAAAAAGCTTCTGACCAGCAAAGGAAACAATCAACAAAACTGAAAGACAACCTACTAAAAGGGATAAGATATTTGCAAGTGACAATGCTCATAAAGGGTTAGTATGCAAGATATATAAAGAACTTATATAACCCAACACCACAAAAATTAAGAATCCAATTAAAAATGGGCAGAAGACATGAACACATATATTTCCAAAAACATACAGATGACCAACAGACACATGAAAAGGTACTCCACATTAGTGATCATCAGGGAAATACAAATCAAAGCTACAATTAGATATCACCTCGCACCTGTCAGAATGGTGAAAATCAACAACACACAAAAAAACAGATGTTGGTGAGGATGTGGGGAAGGAGGAACCCTCTTGCACTGTTGGTGGGTATGCAAACTGGTGCAGCCATTGTGGAAAACAGTAAGTTAAAAGTAGAAGTACTCTATGATCCAGCAATTTCACTACTAGGTATTTACCCAGAGTAAACAAAAATATTAATTCAAAGGTATGCATGCACCCTGATGTTTACAGCAGCATTATCTACAATAACAAATTATGGAAGTAGCCCAAATGTCTACTGACTGATTAATGGATAAGGAATATGTGGTATGTGTACACACACAAACACACACACAATGGGCTATCAATCATCTATAAAAAAGCATGAAATACTGCCATGTCAACAACGTGGACAGAGCTAGAAAGTATCATGCTAAGTAAAACAAGTCAGTCAGAGAAAAGATAAATTCCAAATGATTTCTCTCATGTGCCATTTAAGAAACAAATGAGCAAAGGGGAAAAAAGAGAGGCAACCAAGAAACAGACTTCTTTTTTTAAAAGATGTTATTTATTTATTTGACATATGGTGGGGAGAGAGCAAACACAAGCAGGGGGAGTGGCAGACAGAGGAAGAAGCAGACTCCCTGCTGAAGAAGGAACCCAATGTGGGGCTCAATTCCAGGACCTGGGATCATGAACTAGAGCCAAAGGTAGCTGCTTAACTAAATGAGCCACCCAGGAGCCCAAGAAATAGACTCTTAAGTATAGAGAACAACCTGATGATTACCAGAAGGCAGGTGGATGAGGTGATGGGTTAAATAGGTGATGGGGAATAAGGAGTGTAGCTGTGATGAACACAGTGTTATATCATTATATTGCACACTTGAAACTAATATTACACTGTATGTAAGCTAATTGTAATTTAAATAAAAACTTAAAAAAAGAGAACTACAGGCCAATATCTCTGATGAATGAATATACATACAAAATTCCTCAACAAAATATTATTAGCAAACTGAATCAAAGAGCATATTAAAAAAAATTCATTCACCATGACCAACTGTGATTTTTCCTGGGATGCAAGAGTGTTCCAATACTCGCAAGGTGATACATTGCATTAATAAGAGAAAGGATAGGGGTTCTTGGGTGGCTCAGTCAGGTAAGCGTCTGACTTCAGCTCAGGTCATGATTTCAGGGTCCTGGGATTGAGCCCTAAGTTGGGCTCTGCACTCAGCAGGGAGTCTGCTTGTCCCTCTCATTTTCCCTCTGCTCCTCTCCACCCGCCCCCTTCATCCCCTGCTAATGCTCTCGGTCTCTGTCTCAAATAAATAAATAAAATCTTAAAACAGAAAAAGATAAAAGCACTATGATTATCTCAATAGATGAATAAAAAGCATTTGACAAGGTACAACATTTGTTTATGATAAAATCCCTCAACAAAGGAGTTTAGAGGGAACATAGCTTAACATAATAAAGGCCATACATGAAAAACCCATAACTAACATCATACTCAAAGGTAAAAAACAAAAAACAAACAAACAAAAAAAAACAGACAAAAACCGAGAGCTTTCCCCCTGTGGTCAGGAGCAAGACAAGGAAATCTACTCTCACCACTTTTATTCAACATAGTAGTAGATGTCTTCGCCACAGCAGTCAAAACACATATAGGAATAAAAGGCACCCAAACTGGTAGGGAAGAAGTAAAACTTGTACTATTTGTAGATGACACGATATTATATGTAGAAAACACCAGACCCCAGCAAAAACTACTAAAACTGACAAATCAATTCAGTAAAGTTGCAGGATACAAAATCAATGCACAGAAATCTGTTCCATTTCTATACACTAATAATGAAGTAGCAGAAAGAGAAATTATGAAAATAATCCAAATTACAACTGTACCAAAACCAATAAAATACCTAGGAATAACTCAACTAGTGAGGTGAAAGACCTGTACTCTGAAAACTATAAAACACTGATGAAAGAAATTAAAGACAACACAAACAAATGGGAAGACAATCTATGTTCATGGATTGGAAAGACCGATATTATTATAATGTCCATAGTGCCTAAAGCAATCTACACATTTAATCCAATCCCTATCAAAATACCAACAGCATTTTTCACAGAACTAGAAAAATCTTAAATTTGTATGGAACCACAAAAGACCACAAAATAGCCAAAGTAGTCTTGAAAAAGAAAAACAAGGCTGGAGGCATCACAAGTCCAGATTTCAAGTTACACCAGAAAGCTGCAGTAATTAATATAGTATGATACTGGCACATAAAGAGATACACAGATCAACAGAACAGAATAGAAAGCCCAGAAAGAAACCCATGATTAAATCATCAATTAATCCTCAACAAAGCAGGAGATAATATGAAAAGGAAAAAGAGAGTCTTTTCAAGAAATGGTTTTGGGAAAACTAAACAGTTATATGAAATAAAAATGAAACTGTATCACTTGCTTATATCATACATAAAAATAATCTCAAATGCATTAAGGACCTAAATATGAGACCTGAAACCATAAAAATCCTAGAATAGAGCACAGGCAGTATTTTCTCTGGCATTGACCATAGGAATATTTCTCAAAATATGTCTCTTGAGGCAAGGAAAACAAAAGCAAAAATAAACTCTTGGAATTACATTAAAGTAAAAAGCTATTGCAAAGGAAGCAATCAACAAAACTACATGATAACCTACTGAATGGGAGAAGATATTTGCAAATGACATATCTAATGAAGGGTTAATAAGTAAAAGTATATCAATAACTTATACAACTCAATACCAAAAAAGAAAAAAATAATCCGGTGACACGAATAGTCATTTCTCCAAAGAAGACATCCAGATGGTCAAAAGACACATGAAAAGATGTTCAACATCACTCATGATCAGGGAAATGCAAATCAAAACTGCAATAAGTTATTAGTTCACACCTGTCAAAATGGCAAAAACAACAAAGAAACAAGTGTTGGCAAGAACGTGTACTCTTGGCGAGAATACAACCGATGCAGCCATTGTGGAAAACAGTACAGTGGTTCCTCAAAAATTAAATTAAAACTACTCGTAATTGCATTAGTGGGTATTTTCCCAAAGAATATGAAAATACTAATTTGAAAAGATATAGGCAACCCTACATTTATTGCAGAATTATTTACAATAGCCAAATTATGGAAGCAGCTAAAGTGTCCATTGATAAATGAATGGATAAAGAAGCTATAGTGAATACATGCAAACACAAAAAGGAATATTATTCAGCCTTAGAAAAGCCATAGGAAAGAATGAAATCTTGTCTATTGCATCAACATGGATGAATCTAGAGAGTATAATGTTAAGCAAAATAAGCACTTAGAGAAAGACAAATAATGGGGCGCCTGGGTGGCTCAGTGGGTTAAAGCCTCTGCCTTCAGCTCAGGTCGTGATCCCAGGGGCCTGGGATCGAGCCCCACATCAGGCTCTCTGCTTCGTGGGGAGCCTGCTTTCTCCTCTCTCTCTGCCTGCCTCTCTGCCTGCTTGTGATCTCTGTCAAATAAGTAAATAAAATCTTAAAAAAAAAAAAAAAAAGACAAATAGCATGATTTTATTAATGGGAATAATTCTTGGGAATTTAAGAAAGAAATCAAAGAATAAAGGAAAGAAAAGGAGATAAACCAAAAAAACCAGTCTCTTAAGTATGGAGAACTGATGGTTACCAGAGGGGAGGTGGAAGGGGAAATGGGTAAAATAGGTGAAGGGGATTACACTTCTCTTGATGAGCACTGAGTAAGGTATAGAATAGTCAAATGAGGGAGTTTCAAGGATGGTGGAGGAGTAGGAGACCTAAATTTCGTCTGGTGCCAGGAGTTCAGCTAGATAGTTATCAAACCATTCAGAACACCTACAAATCCGGGGTGCCTGGGTGGCTCAGTGGGTTAAAGCCTCTGCCTTCAGTTCAGGCCCTGATCTCAGGGTCCTGGGATCAAGCCCCGCATCGGGCTCTCTGCTCAGTGGAAAGCCCGCTTCCTCCTCTCTCTCTCTGCCTGCCTCTCTGCCTATTTGTGATCTCTGTCAAATAAATAAATAAAATCTTAAAAAAAAAAAAAAAAAAGAACACCTACAAATCCAATAGGAGATTGAAGAGAAGAGCAGCAATTCTAGAAACATAAAATTGACCACTTTCTGAAAAGTAGGACCTGTGGAGAAGCGAATCCAAAGTGATAGGAAGATAGACTGTGGGGGGAGGGGCTGGCTTCTGGCAAGCGGCAGAGCAACAGAGCACAAAATCCGAACTTTTAGAAGTCTGCTCCACTGAGGGACATCGCTCCAGAGGCTAAGCGGGGGTGAAGCCCTCTAGGGGACACTGTGGTCTCAGGTCCTGCGGGGTCACAGGAGGATGGAGGATGTCTGAGTGTAGCAGAGCTCACAGGTATTAGGGCGGGGAAGCTGGCTACAGAGACAGAGCAGGGGAGTGAACTTTCAGCTCAGGGTTACCTTAAACTGTGATCTGTAGCACAGTCAGACCACTGCTCTTTAAGCAAGGACCCCACAAATGGCAGATCCAGGGACACACCCCTGGAAGAGTGGCAGGGATCTGCTGGGTTAGGAGACTCCAAACGGGGCTGTGTGCCAGAGACAGAAATGCTTGGTCATCAGGCCCGGTGAGCTCGGAGCGCAGCCGGAGACCAGGGAGATGGTAGTGATTGAGCACTTTTCTCCCAGGGCGCACTGAGTGGGGCCCCAAGCTCTTGGCTCCTCCAGGTGGGAGATTGGGAGTCCACCATTTTCATTCCTGTCCTCCAGAGCTCTACAGAAAGCGCATTCAGGGAACAAAAGCTCCAGAGAACACACTGGAGCCGATTACTTAGCCTGGCCTCTGGCAAGGGTGTGGCAATTCCGCCTCGGGCAAAGACTCTTGAGAATCACTACAACAGGCCCCTCCCCCAGAATATCAGCAAGAAATCCAGCCAAGACCAAGCTCACTGATCAAGGAGAGCAGAATTCCAGAGGGGGGGAAAGCAAAGCATGGAATTCATGGCTTTCTCCCCATGATTCTTTAGTCTTGCAAAATTAATTAAATTTTTTAATTTTATTTTTTTCTAATTTTTAAAATTTAAAACTTTTACTCTTTCCTCTTCTAACATTTTTAACTAGTTTATCTTAACAATCCTTTCTTAACAAATATCTTTTTGAACCTTTATTATTATAGTCCTATTTTATCCTTCATTGTATCTAACTTTATCTTTTGTATACAAATAGGGTTTTTTCTTCTAAAAAATTGTGGGATACAACTTCTTCTAATAGATCAAAATATACCCTAAATCTAGCACAGGGTTTGTTCTAGTCTCCAGTATGAGCAAATTCTCTCCACTTTATTTTTCTTTCTTTTCCCAACCAATTCATCTTATCAACTCCTTTTCTAGTTATTTAAAAATTTTCATCTTTACAGTCATATTCCATCCCTTCATCGTGTTTGCCACTATTTGTATGTGTGTGTATATATATATATATGTATGTGTATATATATATATATGTATGTGTACATATACATATATATATATATATATATATATTTTTTTTCTTTCTTTAAAATTTTGGGAGGAAGTTTCTTCTAAGAGACCAAAATACTCCCAAAATCAAGTGGGTAGCTCTGTTCTATTCACCAGTCTAATATATATACTTTCTCTTTTTAAAAATTTTTTTGAATTTCTTTTTACCCCCTTTCTTCTCCGTACGATTTGGGGTCTCTTCTGATTTGGTTAATGCCCATTTTTCTGGGGTCTTTGCCACCCTTTTAGTATTTTATTCTCTCGTTCATATATTCTTATCTGGATAAAATGACAAGGTGGAAAAAGTCACCACAAAGAAAAGAACCAGAGGCAGTACCGAAGGCTAGGGACCTAATCAATACTGATGATGGTAATATGTCAGATCTACAAAACATTAAAGAAGAATTAATACCTATTCTTCTGAATCATACCCACCACCACTCTCACTCTTTGTAGATGACAGGATACTTTATATGGAAAACCCAAGAGACTCCACTCCAAAACTGCCAGAACCCATTAGAGGAATTCAGTAAAGTGTCAGGATATAAAATCTATGCACAGAAATCAGTTGCATTTCTATACACCAACAACAAGACAGAAGAAAGAAATTAAGGAGTCGATCCAATTTACAGTTGTACCGAAAAATCATAAGATACCTAGAAATACATCTAACCAAGGAGGCAAAGAATCTGTACTCAGGGAACTACAAAGTGTTCAGGGAAGAAATTGAGGAAGACACAAAGAAATGGAAAAATGTTCCATGCTCATGGATTGGAAGAACAAATATTGTGAAAATGTCTATGCTACCTAAAGGAACTGAGCATTTAATGTAATCCCTATCAAAATACCACCAACTTTTTTCAAAGAAATAGAACAAATAATCCTAAAATTTGTATGGAAACAGGAGAGATCCCTAATCACCAGGGGGATGTTGATAAAGAAAACCAAAGCTAGAGGCATCACAATGCCTGACTTCAAGCTATGTTACAAACCTGTGCTCATCCAGACAGCATGGTATTGCATAAAAACACATAGGTCAATGGAATGGACCAGAGAGCCCAGAAATGGACCTTCAACTCTGTGGTCAACTAATCTTTGACAAAGCAGGAAAGAATGTCCAATGGAAAAAAGACCGTCTCTTCAACAAATGGCAATGGGAAAATTGGACAGCCACGTGCAGAAGAATGAAACTGGACCATTTTTTTACACCACACACAAAAATAGACTCAAAATGGATGAAAGACCTCAATGTGAGAGAGGAATCCATCAAAATCCTTGAGAAGAACACAGGCAGCAACCCCTTCGACCTCAGCCACAGCAACTTCTTCCTAGAAACATCATCAAAGGCAAGGAAGCAAGAGCAAAAATGAACTACTGGGACTTCATCAAGATCAAAAGCTTTTGTGCAGCAAAGGAAACATTCAACAAAACCAAAGACAACCAAATGAATGGAAAAGGATATTTGCAACTGACATATCAGATAAAGGGCTAATATCCAAAATCTAAAAAGAACTTATCAAACTCAGCACCCAAATAACAAATAATCCAATCAAGAAATAGGTAGAAGACATGAATAGACATTTCAAAGAAGACATCCAGATGGCCAACAGACACATGAAAAAGTGCTCAACAGCACTGGGCAACAGGAAATACAATTCAAAACCACAGTGAGGTACCACCTCACACCAGTCAGAATGGCTAAAATTAACCAGTCAGGAAACAACAGGTTTTGGCGAGTATGTGGAGAAAGGGGAACCCTCCTATATTGTTGGTGGGAATGCAAGCTGGTGCAGCCACCCTGGAAAACCGTTGGAGGTACCCCAAAAAGTTGAAAATAGAGCTACCCTATGACCCAGCAATTGTGCTACTGGGTATTTACCTTAAAGATACAAATGTAATGATCTGAAGGGGCATGTGCACCCAAATGTTTATAGTAGCAATGTCCACAATAGGCAAACTATGGAAAGAGCCTAGATGTCCATGAACAGATGGATGGATAAAGAAGATGCAGTATATATACAATGGAATACTACGTAGCCATCAAGAAAAAGAAATCTTGCCATTTGCAAGGACGTGGATGGAATCAGAGGGTCTTATGCTAAGTGAAATAAGTCAATCAGAGAAAGATAAGTATCATATGACCTCACTGATATGAGGAATTTGAGAAACAAGATAGAGGATCATAGGGGAAGGGAGGGAAAAATGAAACAAGAGGAAACCAGAGAGGGAGACAAACCATAAGAGACTCTTAATCTCAGGAAAAAACTGAGGATTGCTGGAGGGGATTGGGGTGGAATGGATGGGGTGGCTGGATGATGGACATTGGGGAGGGTGTGTGCTATGGTGAGTGATGTAATTGTGCAAGACTGATGAATCACAGACCTGTACCCCTGAAACAAATAATACATTATATGTTAAGAAAAAGAAAAAAAAAGAATTGTCAAGTGATTATACTGTACACTTAAAATTAATAAAACACTGGATGTTAACTATAGTAGACTTTAAGAAAGATATGTGTGAATGAGGTCTTTTTTACTTATATATCTTTCCTTTTTTCACTGACCTTGTACATATATTACATTTTTCTTACAGAACTTTATCATGATATACAATATTCTTACATCTGAAATTGGTTTGCTGGTTGTAGTGGTTACTTTATCATATGTTTCCAAAGAAATGCATGACTACAAATTAATATATAAGTTAATATTGGCAATTAAGTTGGTTTTGTTTACATATTCAAGTTTGAGAGAGACAGAGATAGGGACAGAGATAGTGAGAGACAGCGTGAGCAGGGAGGAGATGGAGAAGCAGGCTCCCCACTGAGCAGGAGGCCTAATGCAGGGCTTGATCCCAGGACCCTGGGATCATCCAGACTACCATATATATTCAAGTATTTAGAGAAATCTCTTTTCAGGCACCTGGGTGGCTCAGTTGGTTGAGCATCTGCCTTTGGCTCAGGTCATAATCTCAGTCAGGGTCCTGGGATGGAACCCAGCATCAGGCTTTCTGTTCAGTGGGAAGTCTGCTTCTCTCTTTGTGCTCTCCCTCCCAAACTCTCTCTGAAATAAATGAATAATATCTTTTAAAAAATCTCTTTGAAGTTGAATTATTTTAACTCTTAGTGTACAATTGATGAAAATAGTTTGATAATTTACTAACTGAAATGTAAAATTTTATTAGAAATGCATTTTTAAAAAAAATGTATTTATTTATTTGATAGAGAGAGAAAGATCACACGTAGGCAGAGAGGCAGGCAAAAAGAGAGGGGGGCAGGGAGCTATCCAAGGACCCTGAGATTTGACCTGAGCTGAAGGCAGAGAATCAACCCTCTGAGCCACCCAGGCACCCCTAGAAATGCATTTTTTGAAGAAATGATCAGACTTTTAAAATATATTATTTTTTATAATAACATGACATTGCCAGAATGAGACAGGATTCAGCATTATGTCTATTTGTAGCCTTCATCTTTATAGACATAAATGCTAAGAAATCTTGTTCATATTAATTTAAATTAAAATCTCCCTGGATGTTAGGGTATGATAACTATATTGTGATTATGTATTTTTAAAGTCTTTATTAGAGATATTTTAGAGATACATATTGAAATATTTATAGACTAAAAACATATTGGGTGTGGGTCAGAGGAGAAAAATGAGGAGGAAGATATGAAAGAAACAAGACTGGTAAGAGTTGGTAAGTTAAGTATAGCTGGCTGATAGGTACATCATATGGAAATTAATTATCCCATTCTCTATACCTTTGCATACCTTTAAAATTTTTCATAATAAAGTAAAATATTAGAGCTGCTGATTTAACTCATTGTATGTATGAAAAATATCTGCCATATAATCCAATTAGCAATGCCAGTTCTCACTGTCAAACCAATCTCCAAATGAATTTCATTTTCTCTCAGAGTTTGACTTCAGTTTCTCAATTCAAATATATGTGTTAATGTGTCTTTCAAGGAATATCATAAAAATTGCTGAGAAAAGTACACAATATGTATTGTGGGGTAGATTACTAAAAGAAGTCAAGGTTAAAGTAACAGTTTTTATAAAATTAATCTATTTTTATAAAAAAGAAGGTAGTAAAGGAACATGCTGTTTATCAGTTAACTTACAGCAATGCAATACAGCTAAAACAATTTATAATACAAGAAGTATGATAAAAGACAACAGTTCTTCATTAAATGTGAATGAATATTGATCTCAGGTATCTGGCTTTTAAAGTAATTCAATAAAAACCGAGTACAAAAAGTTTTTTTAAAAGGGCATAAAAATGAGAACACTTTTTTATTTCTTTACACAGAAGAAAATTTTCCTATGAGTATAATAAGTGAGAAAGGTAGAGACTATAAAAAATAATCTGGCTAAGGAGCAGCAGGTAAATTTATTATTTATTTATTATTTATTTTTTAAAAAGATTTTATTTACTTATTTGAGAAACAGAGTGAGAAAGAGAGAGAGAGAATACGAGCAGGGTAAAGGGCAGAGGGAGAAGCAGACTCCCTGCTAAGCAGGGAGCCTGATGTGGAGTTTGATTCTGGAACTTCAGGATCATGACCTGAGCCGAAGGCAGACATTTAACCGACTGAGCCACCCAGACGCCCCTATTTTTTATTAATAAGAGAAAGAGAATAAACATTCCATAAGACATAAGAAGATCCTTTACTTTAAATGGAATTTCTTGGTATGATTTGATAAAAGTTTTCAGCTATATGATAGAAAAATGCGTATCAAATATGAAGGAAATTATGTAAAAGTTTTATCCATAGGTTTGATAGTCCTAGTGAACATTCTAGTCCCATATATAATAATCATTGTCATCACCCAAAACTACATTGGGATGAAAGGTACCTTCTTTCCAGTTAATGTTGTGTTCTAGTGCTAGAGTACTATGAAAAGCTTAAAGGTCTGCTTTAGGAATCCGGTGTTTATTACGGATGCTTTTTGGTCTGCTGTCACAGGGCTCTCTTTGAACAGTAACAGATTTTTTACAACTGTTACGGAATGGAAGAGGCATAGTCATTAAAACAAAAGCTGTCATTACTCCCACAACCTTAGTCTACCACATCTGAAATCAGAATATCTCACTGTGGATCAAATTGCTCCCTTTTGCAGCCAACCTTCATCTTAAGAGACATAGGTATTAGGAAACAGAAATACTGGACATACAGGAACATCAATTTTAGGTAGGAGTACTATGAAACGTGATTTACTAAATGATCTGTTTGCATATTCCTTGGTAGGTCTTCATTCATGGTAAAGTACGTAAACAGACTACTGTGATGTGTTTCCAAAGATGGCCACATTATTTCCCATCCTATATGCTCTTTTGCATTTTAATTCCGCCATGGCCACATCCATAGGGAGACTCTATAATCTTCTAAGATTTCCCTTGAATATTTGCTAGTTCTTTGATCTGTTCTGACCAATAGAATGCAGCAGAAGTCAAGTGACGCTGTTTAACTTCCAGAATTGGACCTTCTACCTAAACCTCTTAGGAAGCTCCTTCTTGTAAAACAGCCACTGTGCTATGAGAAGTCCCAGCTAGCCACATTAGCAGCACCACCAAAGGCCCTCTGTGACTTTAGCAACTATAGCAATGGTAATGGCTATACAGAAATGAAGGCAAGAGTCCAGGCTTTGGGGATGCCTGAGTGGCTCAGTTGGTTAAGCCTCTGCTTTCAGCTCAGGTCATGATCCCAGGGTTCTGGGATCCAGTCCCACATCAGGCTCCTTGTTCACTGGGGAGCCTGCTTCTCCCTCTCCCTGCCGCTTCCCCTGCTTGTGCTATCTCTCTGACAATTAAAAAAAAAAGGTACAGGCTTTTGAATTGGAAAGACCAGGATTCAAACCCAGATCTACCATTTATTTATAAATTCTGAGCACCTGTAGTGGTCACTTCACCTTTGAATTAGCCTCTAAGCAACCTCCTTCAGAGAGCCTCTTTAGCCACATAAGCTATCTGCTGTGAGAAAAAATATGAGACAAGTAATGTAACATGTCAAGCCTAGTGTCACTCAGTAGATATTTAAAAAACCAAACAGTCTTGTTTAAGGTTTTCTTTCTTCTCTTCCCTCACCATCCAATCCCAGGCCTCAGAGAAGATAGATCAGTTGTGCAACACCACAATATGCCTCTTCTGGAGAGACTGAGTGAGGAGCAGGATCTAGGAGAGAATTAAAAAAGCATCCCTGGAGAACAAAGTTACCCTGGTGATACCTGATGGGTCATTCACTCACTCTGGGCCTCTATGAGAACTCAAAGGTATGGGATGGACCAGATAAATCTTAAGGACCTCATAGAAATGACATCTTATGTTCACAGGAGAAAATGTGGAGATTACTTTCAGCCATATCCTTACCACCCAGGTGCCCCCATCTCCATCATTTTAAGTGTACAGTTCAGTGTATCCTATGCTTCTTTTAAAATGGACTTTTTTCAATATATATGCAAGTAGTAATGAAATTTAAAAAAAAAAAAACAGTCTGCCCTCAAAGAAGGAAACAAAAACTTGACATATGCTAACAGAAATAGGCTGAATCCAAGACATTTTAAAATATCATCAATATTCACGATGAGGGCGCCTGGGTGGCTCAGTTGGTTGAGCGACTGCCTCGGGCTCAGGTCATGATCCCCGACTTCCAGGATCGAGTCCCGCATTGGGCTCCCAGCTCCTTGGGGAGTCTGCTTCTCCCTCTGACCTTCTCCTCTCTCATGCTCTCTCTCAAATAAATAAATAAAATCTTTTAAAAAAATTTTCTAAAAAAAAATATTCACGATGAAATGTTACTATCAAATTTCTTTGCACAGAAACTACAAAACTATGTGTTTCTTTAAAAAGTTGGTATCTGGGGCGCCTGGGTGGCTCAGTGGGTTAAAGCCTCTGCCTTCAGCTCTGGTCATGATCCCAGGGTTCTGGGATCGAGCCCCACATCGGGCTCTCTGCTCGGCAGGGAGCCTGCTTTCCCCTCTCTCTCTCTGCCTGCCTCTCTGCCTACAAATGATGTCTGTCAAATAAATAAATAAAAATCTTAAAAAAAAAATAAAATAAAATAAAAAGTTGGTATCTTTCCAAATGGTTACTACAAAGAATATACATATAAAAATTTTAGATTTAACTAAAGGCAAAGTTGACTAAATTTTAAGAATAACATCTTAAATCTTTCACTTACAAATAAATAAAAATTCGCTTACATACAATACTGCCAACCAATACCTATAAAAAAGTAGTATAATCAATCACCAGGGAATTGTAGGTTATTTGACCCCTCAAAGGTCCTAGTGGAACTCCAGGAAATAAAATTAGAGATCCTCAGGGCACCTGGGTGGCTCAGTCATTAAACATCTGCCTTTAGCTCAGGTCATGATCCCAGGGTCCTTGGATCAAGCCCCACACTGGGCTCCCTGCTCAGCGGGAAGTCTGCTTCTCCCTCTCCTACTCCCCCTGCTTGTGTTCCCTCTCTCACTCTCTCTCTCTCTCTCTGTCAAATAAATAAATAAAATCTTTAAAAAATAAAATAAAAGTAGAGATCCTTAAGTGACATACCATTAGAAATAATTACATCATATTCAATTTAGTCATCTGCTAAATCTTTTCACTATTTCTATGGCTTAATTCTGAAAAGAAAAAGGTTTAGATGAGAAACAATGGGAAAATAAAATAATTTATCTACAATAGGAAAATTTCTTTAGGAATATAGAAAAGTTAGAAAACTGTTGTATTGTTTCTATGGAAATAATAGTAAAAAACTAATTTCTCAAGTTCTAATAGATTCCTTTAAACAATAATGTTCCAAATATAAATGGTATATAAGGTGAGAGGGGAAAAGGCTAATAGGGGAATTCTAGTATTTTCATAGAGGAAAATATGAATCATCTCAAACCACCTTTTTTGTTAAGATTATGAATACTAATGCTGATTACAAAGTCAAAAACTACTTTGATGAGTATATCGTCCCTTTGGTGTTATAAATCTATAATTTTCATATTTTGTCTAAATAATAGATTTAAGTTACACAATATCATATCATTATTTCATTGAGAAACATATTTGCAACATTTTCTGTATTGCATCAGCAAACCAACAAAATCAGCAGCAGGGTGGTTAAATAAATCAGTTATGGGTATAAAGTGAGAAAAGAAAAGTTTATCTGGAAAAATAGGGATTTATGCCTCTTGGATTGAGAGTAGCTAACTATATTTAAATAAGATACTAAGTGAAATAAGTCAAGAAGAGAAAGACAATTATCATATGGTTTCACTCATACATGGAACATATGGAATAGCGGAGGACCACAGGGGAAGTGAGGGAAAACTGAATGGGAAGAAATCAGAGAGGGAGACAAACCATGAGAGACTCTGGACTCCAGGAACCAAATTGAGGGTTACAGAAGGGAGCAGGGTGGGTAGCTGGGATAACTGGGTAATGAGTATTCAGGAGGGCATGTGTGGTGATGAGCACTGGGTGTCATATGCAACTAATGAATCGTTGAGCACTCTACCAAAATTATCAAAAACTAATGATGTACTATACACTGGCTAACTGAACATTAAAAAAAAGTAAAAAAAAACCTTTTTGGTTCTACATTTTGAAATAATATAATTTTCTGTTCCATTGTAATGATAGCTATAGTCAATAGCAGAAATAAAAATAAATAAATAAATAGTAGATAAATATTTTTTTCAGCAGTGGAGAATAATATCCATCCATATAACTAACAGTTAAAAATGGCTGCTTTCAGTGCCACTGATATTCATTCAAAATTTTTACACAATCACTTGTAAAGTAAATGGAGTATATGTCAAAGTAGTTATCCATTACATACCTATATTAATATTCCCAAGTATACAACTTGGGTCTGAACCAGAAATACGTCTGAACTCAGTATGAGCCACAGAAATTTGAAGAGACCAATATTATATTTGGCTTTGATTAAAATTACAGGTACAAATGCTTTCACTTCAATACCAAATATTCTGAATGCTTATGCAACATCAGTTTCAAATTCCCTTTTATAGAAAATGCTCATTAATGATAACCTCACATCACTGCTCCTCTAACACTTAATGGCTAGGTGTTATTTGTAAGTAATGGGGCACACGATTACATTATTTCAAGTCATTATAAAGTGAGGTTGAGACACAAACTGAAGCATCACCTTTGACCATTTAACATAGTTCAATTATCTCTGGCACCCAAGTAGATTTAGTACCCTTCTTTCCCTGTTAGATAACCCCCAACTGTACCAATTAAAAAGGATCCTTCTGCCTATTACCACTGCCTGCTTAGACTGACCATGAGTACATTTACTCCAGCCAAATCAGTCATGCTAGTTTTATTTGTGGGCAATCTCCTATTTCCATGCTGGCATGGGATCGGGTTATGGCTGTGGGCTTTTCAGCACAATCCTATGGGAGCATTTAGTTCTCTATTTAAAGATCTTTGCAAACTTCCCATAAAATTAAGGTTCTGGGAAAATTTAATTAAATTTAAGATAATTTTGGGTCTGCCATGCCCATAAAGCACAACATTTAAGTTGCAAAACATAGAGTAGGTTTCTTGATAAATAAGACTGGGGTGCCAGTCAAGAGGTCTCATGAGTAGTCCAAAATGTCAATGCTGATGGCTTTTTTACTTATGTACCAGTACATATGTCTATAACTTGTAAAAGTGATATGGCCTAGATACATTTTTCTTATTTTAGTAACACATTAATGCTTGCTCCCATAGGAATATATTAAGCTTTCTGTTGTCTGGAATCATGATATTGCTAGGCTATAGTTATCCCAGCAACGCTATGGACAGGAATTCTTTTCTGTCAGTTTATATAATTTCATTAAAAATGGCATCAGAATAAATCTTGTATAAAAACTTGTTACTTACAATACAATTAGCTATTATTGTTTAATCAGTAAATGAAATTTTAAATGAGAATAATAAAATACCAGAATATTACTCCAGTATACTGAAATATACCAGAATATAATGTCTAAAAAATAAAAGTGAATATGTCTCTAGGCATAAGTTCTTAAAGCTATTGTTTTTCAGTAAGCATCAGAGAAAAAAAATCTAATGCAGAATTCAGAACAATAAGCTACGACACTATCAAGTGATACTCTCAATAGTTTTCTTGTAGATTAAGTAGAAAACCCATAAAGATATTAGAAATTTTACTCTCTGAATTAATGATAGCTGTTTCAGTAGTTTTAATTTCTAAAGGTCAAATTACATATTAAAAGTATTCCAAGTATTTCTTTGACTAAAGAGGAGATTATCGTGAAACAAAGCAGGCCAGAAGTCACCATCACGTTCTCAATCACATGTATGCCTTTATTTATTTATTTATGTTTTTATTTATTTATTTTTAAAGATTTATATATTTATTTGAGAAAGAGAGAGTGCGCACAGATGAGCGTGGCAGAGGGAAAGGCAGAGAGAGACTCTCAAGCCAACTTCTTGGTGAGCACGGAGCCAGACCCCATGACCCTGAGATCATGACCTGAGCCAAAACCAAGAGTCAGAGGCTCAGCCGACTGAGGGACCAGGTGCCCCGAGTTTTTATTTATATGTATTTATTTTTTAATACATATATTATATGTATTTATATGTAGAGTAATCTCTACACCTAACCTGGGGGCTTGAACTCATGACCCCAAGATCAAGAGTTGCACGCTCTTCCAAATGAGACAGCCAGCACTCCCCGCTCCCCCCATGTATGCCATTAAAGAGAGGAAACAAAAAGAGTTTCCTGAATAGTCCCAGCCCAAGGCAAACAAGCAGGACTGGCAGTGGCAAGAGTGACCTGTGCCTTCCTCTAACCCCACCCACACTCAGTTCTGCCTAGACAGGGCCACAAGGGCAAAGCAAGATCTCCAACCAATGGGTCTCGAATGCAGGTCTCTCTTTCAGATATTTTTCAAAAACTGGGGAGAAAAACTAGGTTTGTCATTCAAGATTCACAGTAAGTCCCTCAAAGATCACTATCACCAGCATTAGAATACCGATATTCCTTATTGAAAAAGTGACAGGAAATGTGACAGTTTCTTCTCATAATACCTTAAATTTTGACACTTTACTCATCTATGGGCTGTGAATCACATTTCAAAAGGTAAATATAAAAATATATGACTTTTCCAAAACACAGGAAAGAAATTCATTAGATTTCCAAACACCTGGGGAAGACAGATTATTAATAAAGGTAGTTCACTGCACTTGCTGGAAAGTCAAACAAGTAAATGTGTTCCGTACTCTTTTTTCCCCCAAAGATTTATTATTTGAGAGAGAGCTCGCATGGATGCACACATGTGCGTGCAAATGGGGGGAGGAGCAGAGGGAGACTCTCCAGCAGACTCACCACTGATGGTGGAGCCTGATGTGGGTCTCTATCCCACTACTCATGAGATCATGACCTAAACTGAAATCAGGAGTCGGACACTTAACTGACTGAACCATCCAGGTGCCCCATGTTCCGTATTTCTGAACGAAATTTCTGTCTTATCAGACAAAGAAAAAATTAACCAAGCTAAAGGCATCTCATGAAAAGTAGCTTGCTATAAAAGTTAGGAGGCCAGTTCTATTTAAGTCTAGAGGAATTATATCTTTGAATTCCAAGATTCCAAAGTTTTTTGAAAGAGTGGCACGCATGGTTGGTAAGAGAATCATAGCACACATATTGGTCAAAGATAAAGAATACAAAGTTTCCAGAGCGCAGAGAAATGTAAGTTTGTATCTTTAATTTCCAAGGAGATAAATGGATTAAGCCAGTTCTACCTAGAGAGCAGTTGCAGGTCAAATCCTAAACTGTGTGAGAAAGCCTATTTGATGACCAAATGCCCTTTTAAGTCTTTAGGAGCAAAGATTTCCAATGAGGTGAGTTTTATCCTAATGGTTAATGCAATCAGTTCACATAGGCACACAGATCCTGTAGCAGCAATAAGTACAATTAATGACATGGTTATAATCATATTTACTCACCCTCCCAATAGTATCTGCGGCTGGCTGGATTCATTTGTAATACCAAATACATCAGGAATTAAATCACCATTGAAGCTGAAAAGAAAACATTAAAAATATTAAGCAGCTATTTCATAAAATTCTCATGTTCTAGCTTTAAAAGGAAAATAACCTTTGGGAGGTGTGATCGACATCACAATGCACACCAGTTTCTGCTGTAGTCAATAAAATGTTAGCAGAAGTGTAAGACATGTGTTATTTCAAGGCAAAAGGGTTTATTATTTATTACTGGACCATCCAGACTGGTTTCAGCTTGCAGTGGCAATGAGAAGACCATGTGTTTCACATAGTCCGGCCCCACAGATGATAGGGCCTCTGGCACCTGACTGACCGCACAGAGTTGAGCCTACCACAGACCCGCACTGGACAGGCAGAAAAAAAGCAAGAAATGAACTTTTGTTGTGAAATTTTAGGGCTGTCTGTAGTTTCTGCATAACCTCACCTATCCCTGAGCGGTAAGAAGACAGCACGAATTTCAGACCCAACCAATGTAGTCAGATGGGCTTAGGAGAACAAGCCCACAAAAGTAATCCCCAGCTGGTGTAAACATTCATACTGTTCATTAAGTCCTGAAACAAGAACACAATTATGAAAGCAATCAAGCTGAGGGCCTTTAAGATGATCAATCCATGGACTTACAGTTCAGACTTCAAAGGGCCACTGACCTATTGATATATGATTACTATTTTAATAACTGAATGAAGGTAGCAATGGAAACAAGAAAGTGGCTGTATACTGCTTTAGCTCCCCAAATGATCTCTGTATCATTACCAAAGCTCTGACAGGAATTTGGATTACACTTAGTCTAGTACATGTGTGTATTTGAGAAACAAATGAAACTAGCTGATAATTAAACTGAATAGCTGAAATTCAAATTGTGTCAGCCTCTAAAACTAATCTTCATTCTGATAAAATCATTTTGGTAATGCTAGTTTCCTCAAATAATTCCAACAATACTTTAACTTTTCCATGAAAATACCTGGTTTTTAAAAAGAAACTCTTCTTGTGATCTCTGTCAAATAAATAAATAAATAATAAAAAAAATAAAATATTGAATTTCATTTTTTTTTAGATGATTTTATTTATTTATTTGACAGACAGAGATCACAAGTAAGCAGAGAGGCAGGCAGAGAGAGAGAGTGGGGGGAAGCCGGCTCCCTGCTGAGCAGAGAACCCGACCTGGGGCTTGATCCCAGGACTCTAGGATCATGACCTGAGCTGAAGGCAGAAGCTTTAACCCACTGAGCCACCCAAGCGCCCCCTGAATTTCATTTTTTTCTTTTCTCCATCATGGCAAGTAAATATACAGTCAAGAATATAAGACTCTATCAGTTTCAAAGGGGGAATAAATTTAGTGTCAATGCTACTTTGCAAAGTAGTCTCTTATGTGAGAAATTTTATGTTTTTTTTTTTTTTTTAAATCATTCAAAGGGAAGCAAGCACATACTTACTCCATAATTAGTGGTTCATCTTGAAAAGTCCTATTGAGTACAGTCATATTATTAGGATCTGCATAGAAAGAAAATATATAAATTAGCAGGAACTTTATATTATATTTGATATCTACACTTGGGGTAAAATATCTGTTCTTTTCAAAATTCATCTGTAATTAATTTCAACTACTACTATTAACAAGACACTATAAATCTAACTTAAATGGACAACAAGTTTGTAAAGACAAAATAATGGGGTTCATTCTATAGTTAAGACCATCCCTACGATAACTTTCTTTAGAGGCTTCAATTTAAAAACTTCTTAGGTGAGTCTTCTTTAAATACAATTTTGCACTGGAGCAATTGACAATATGCATGCACAAAACTACTTGACTCTAAAATGTCCATGCTTACATACATGAAATGCTTCTTCCATTGGGGTATTTTAGATATTTACTGACAATGGATTTGAAGTATTGAGATTACTACTTATCTTCTCAAATGTTACAGAAAACACAACTGCATCCCTTCCACCCTGCCTTGAGAAATCTGGCTCCATGAACAAAGTTATCTATTTAGGTATAAGTAATTGGCTTTTCAGGTAAGTCTTGAAGGTTTTGGGTAGACTCTCAAGCTCCACTCCAACCTTTTTGTGTTTTCCTGTAATGGGGAGACCAGAAACCCAAAATAGCATTTCTCACATATCCTGCATCTGAGATTCTGAATGCAATGTGAGCCTTGCCAATCAGATACACTGAATTTTGGAAGGCAGTAGTTCCACGTCAGTGCCTGATCACTGAATTTGTGAGTATCAAGAGGCAGGGTGCAGAGCATCCATCTGGCTGGTGAGGGTCACAGCAGTGTCACTCTGGCAGCTGTTGTGCAACTGGCAGTGTCTGATAGTAAAAAGCCTTCCTTGATGGCTCTGGGGATCGTTCCTGAAAGTTCAACCCAGAGTCTGTTCTTTAGCTATCCCAACAATTCTATAGGCCTTAAACCCTTTAATAAATCACTCTCTTCCTAAGATAGCAAGAGTGGAATCTGTTCTCTAGAACTGATTTCAGATTAGCCCCTGACTGAAAAAGAAAAATCAGAAATTTGACTTTTAAAAATGTTTTTACAAACAATTACTGACTCTTAAGAAATTCATTACTGAACTGATTTCAGAACAGTATTTTGTTATATTTACCTAGGAATAATGGGCATATTCTTCCTTTAATATCCAGTGATAAATATTAAAAACTCTTAAAAAACAAATTCACCTAATGTTTGATTTTGTCCCCAGAAGATAACAGCTCCCAATTCACTGCTGGCATGATTTTTGGGAAGATATGTCAGAAGGACATCCATTTGTGAATCTCCATCATAATCCCCAGGGACTACACTCGTTATCAATGCACTGTGATTCCTAAAAGAAACACACATTTTAAGGTATCGAGTCAAGCTATAATGGAAAAGGACACCTTTATATTTGTACTACACACAAATATTTTCAATGTAAACTTTAAAATCACAGAACTGATTCTCACTTCATTCTCTTTTTTAATTTCTTATCATCCTTCATGTATTTAGGCCTCTTTGATCTATAAAATAATTAAGGATGACTGCAGAGACAAATCTGAAATATTTCAAAAGAAAGCACAGTTCTATGTTCTTATACTAGCTAATACAGTCCTTTTACTTTGTTCTTTCGTCAAGAAGACCAATGCATTGGGCTGCTTTATAAGAAATGGAGGCTCATAATCAACTGTTAAGGCAAAGGGGTATCACTGTCATTTTATTAGTTAAAAGTTTATTATTTGTAAAATATTTAATTTTTTATTTTAATGCAGATGTGAAGATTAATCATTTTATTTTTGAAAAATATTCAAGATTCACAATGGTAAATAAGTTCTTTTTATCAAACCTGGCAATATGCTATCAAAACATACATACCTAATTTATATTTTAATAATGAAATAATTCTGAAATTATTTATATTGCTCTTAAAAACTTAAAACATGTCTTCTTGTAACATTTGAATGACCCAACCAAAAAACAGGCCTTAAATTCAATCTTTATTTAATTCCACTTAGAGCAAATAGCAAGATAGCAAGTTTTCCAATAGACTAGAGATAATTACTTTGTAAATGGCATCAAGAATCTAAAAATATATATAACAGATTTTATTTAGGGTGAAAATGAGAAAAATACTGAAAAGGTTAGGCAGGGTTAAGAGGAATGAAGAGAAACAATAGTATCATAATGCATCTACCTATTATGTCCCATACATTACATCAATGCTTAATAGCTATTAACTGATAATTTTTATCACCGGAATTATCATTCTCATTGAACTGACTAGAAAACTGAGGTCTGGGGCGATTAAAAAGCTAAAGCTAAAAGCTAAAACTAACTAGCTAACTAGCTGATAATTAAACTGAATAGCTGAAATTCAAATTGTGTCAGCCTCTAAAACTAATCTTCATTCTGATAAAATCATTTTGGTAATGCTAGTTTCCTCAAATAATTCCAACAATACTTTAACTTTTCCATGAAAATACCTGGTTTTTAAAAACGATGATATAGCAATCACTCATGCTACGATGTAGCAAACTATATCCAATTGTGGAGGTCTCTTCATTTGCATGTACATACAGAAGCATACTCAGTAACACATACTGAACATACTTGGCATTAATACCTGTCTAAATATATTCATGATTTAAGGGCAAAAAGTACTCTAGAATAGACAGGAATGTATTACAAAGGATTAGTTGGGAATTTAACCTAATCAGGTTATATTGCCACAAATGCACAGCTTCTTTATGGCTGTAAAAATAAGAAGGAGAACGTTTAAAGATATGAGATTGACATGTTTTTCTTTTTTTTTTTTTTGAAGATTTTATTTATTTATTTGAAAGACAGAGAGAAAGTGAGAGAGAACATGAGAGGAGAGAAGGTCAGAGGGAGAAGCAGACTCCCTGTGGAGCTGGGAGCCCGATGTGGGACTCGATCTCAGGACTCCAGGATCACGATCCAAGCCATAGGCAGTCGCCCAACCAACTGAGCCACCCAGGTGCCCCAACATATGCATTTCTCTTTTCTTCTTTCAAAGAACTGACTAAAATGATACTGAATAAAATTTTTAAAAATATATAACCCTCAAAAACAAAGAGATCATAAAGGGAGATAGGGAGTGGAAGGAATGCTGACTTATGAGCACAAGAAAACTATAAGCTAAAACGTTTTAAGTAAAAGGCTTAAGAATGAAAGTTTTTGCCCAGAAGAAGAACTGAGAAGCTCAGAATTTGCAGTCATCAGAAATTATGAAAGACAAGAGTGATACAAGAGGCTGAAAACAGGTTTATCTGAAAGTCTGTATTGTGAGTGATGGTCCCTTGTCCCTCTCTCTCAATAAGACAAGAACCAAGCAGTTTATTAACCAGGGATTACAGATTTAAGTTACAGCAAAGGGTAAGGTTTGGAACTAAGCTAAAAACAGAATGTTAATAGTAAGTCTACAGAAGGAACAATCTGACCCTTGCCCCCAGCTCTATCCTATTCCTTGGACGCCAGTCATCCAGGAACATACCCACAGGGCAAGACAGGAGACAAGTCGCACCATGCGAAGAGTTTCCAATCAGCTCGTTAGTGCCATACTATTAAATATGATATCTCCACTTTTTGAAGAAAACGATGAATATTAAAGAGAGCCAAAACAAATAGCAATAAGGAAATGGAAGAAAAGAGAAATAATAAGGGGAATAACGAAACTTCAAAACTATACTTGAAGACATAAGAGAACGAAGTATGTCCATAAAACAAAAAAGGAACAGCATGTTAAGAGAAAAGAATAATAAGAGAATAAAGAAAACTTCTTGGAGATAAAAAATAAGACAGCTAACAAAAAATTCAATAGAAGGCTTCAAGTAAAACTGAGAAAACCTCCTGGAAAGCAAACAAAATGAAATAACAAAAACACAGATAAAATAAAGGTATAACCAACTGATAAGAATTCCTGAAAGAGAATAAAAAAAATTACTAAAGAAATAAGAACATTTCAGAAAGCACCCAAGGTTAGAAACCTCCATTTTGAAGGGGCCCACCTAATACCCAGTGTAACAAATGAAAAATAAATCAAGACACATCATCATGGAATATCAGAGCAAAAGTGATAAAGAAGAGACCCTAAAAGCTTCCAAAAGTAAAAATAAAACAAGTCACATTAGAAGGATTGGGGGGAAAAAAGCACTGTATTTTAAAATAGCACCCCATGAAACTAGACTATAGGCCAAAGTATTAAAAGTAATAAAAAATTGGGGACTTGGAAGGACAAAGCATATACTGTTTCTTAGGAATTTCCTGAAGGATGCACTCCAGTGAAGTAAATGAAGACATTAAGAATAAAATGGCACAGGATCCAAAAAAGAGGGATCCAACAAAGAATGACAAAGGGAAAATCCCCAAATACTAACCTTGCAGGAGCCTTAAAGAATGAATCCAGAGGGGGTAGAAGTGTAGAGGACTCAAAGGGGAAAACAAAAATGTACAATTGGTATTCAGCCAATATGATGGAACGTGTACCATGAAATTAAAGATAAGTACACAGAAAACTATGCAACTGATTTTTCAAAAATCAACCATTTACTCCAGGAGGAAAAACTCTGCAGAAATGAAATATAAAATGGTGGGTACTGAAGTGCACAGAAACTACATGGTCAAAATGTAAACGAAGTTTACTAATTTAACTAAAAATATGATATAATGAAACTGAGATGATGGGATAATTTAAAGATGGCAAACCCTCATCTATGCTAACAAAAATCCAAGAGAAGATAATTAGTGAAGAAATTACAGTGTAAATGCTTATTTTAAAATATAGAAATTAACCTCAGAAAAAATATCTTAAGGTTTTATAAGTGGTTGCATCTGAGAGAAGAACAGGAAGAGCAAAGAGGAAAGGGAAGAGGAAAGAAAAGAGGAAAGGAGAGTTATTTTTCCTTTGAAAAATATTCTAAACAAAATAAAAACAAGTTTCTAAATTTTAATAATATATAAAACACTGCATTAATCAAAGAAAATGAAACAAACTGGGATTTTTTTTTTTTAAGATGGTAGAAGCCTAGTCCTTTGTAGTTCAAACATTTCTTTCCAAGAAAAATCACTTCTAAGCAGGTCATTTCTTATATATAATATTTACATACTGTTCCCTGCCCACGCCAAGCATGCCGACATTCATTACTAGGAAAATTTCTCAAGGAGAACAGTTCCTGTTTGTTCATTTAAAACTTTCCTCTCAATGTTCTAATTCAAGGTCTTTTTTTTTTTTTTTTTTTTTTAAGATTTTTCATTTATTTGTTTGACAGAGATCATAAGTAGGCAGAGAGGCAGGTGGGGGGAGGGGGAGCAGGAAATTAGGCTCTCTGCTGAGCAGAAAGACTGATGTGGGGCTTGATTCCAGGACCCTGAGATCATGACCTGAGCAGAAGGCAGAGGCTTTAACCCACTGAGCCACCCAGGTACCCCAAGGTTATTTTTTTTTTAAACAAATGTCTGAGTTTAAATATTGTAGAGTCTGAGCAATCATTATCCCACAAAGGGACTTAATTAGTTTTTAAACTGTTTCCTAAGTAATTTCTTATCTTTCTACAAACCAATTCACCCTGCAAATAGTTAACAAGTAAATCAACTTAAAATACCATTTTTTTTCTTCCTTTTTTTAAAGATTTTATTTATTATTTGACAGAGAGAGACACAGCAAGATAGGGAACACAAGCAGGGGGATGGGAGGGAGAAGCAGGCTTCCAGCTGAGCAGAGAGCCTGATGTGGGGCTTGATCCCAGGACTCTGGGATCATGACCTGAGCCAAAGGCAGAAGCTTAACAACCGAGCCACCCAAGCGCCCCTTCATCTTTCCTTTAAACAAGAACCTGTAATGATTCCCCACTTTTCATGGAATTCAGTTCAAACGCTTTGTGATAACCTTATAAAGGTTCCTAGTCCGCCCTGATCTCATCTTCTTGGTCCATAACTCTCCAAAGTATACCATCCATTTCAGTTAAGTAAATCTTTCCATCTCCACTTCACAACACGCTTACTGCTATCTCTTACTAATGCTGTGTCCCCAAACTTAAAAGCCTGCACCTAAATTATACTCAAGGTCACTGAAATCCTATAACTTTCTAAGTTTCCACTTTAGTCTGTACTAACTCATTTTTTCTTCCTTGAACCAGTCATCAATCAATTCTTGCTTCTTGATGGTTTCAAAACTGTGCTGGCTCACTACTGATGATGATCACTGAGTTTCAGGCCATGTCAGTGATATAAAATAAAAATAATAACTATTGGGATGCCTGGGTGGCTCAGTTGGTTAAGCGGCTGCCTTCGGCTCAGGTCATGATCCCAGCGTCCTGGGATCGAGTCCCGCATCGGGCTCGTTGCTCGGCAGGGAGCCTGCTTCTCCCTCTGCCTCTGCCTGCCACTCTGTCTGCCTGTGCTCGCTCACTCTCTCTCTCTGACAAATAAATAAATAAAATCTTAAAAAAAAAACAAACCTATTATTTGAACATTTATAAAATTCAGCTTGATTTAAATTCCTTCAAAATAAACCTTAAAAAACCCACCACTTACCAAGCAAAAAGAAATGAGCACAGAGATCACTGACCTTTTCCCAGTGCAAATAAAGGCCCCCTCCCATCCTCAACACATAGCTGACCTTATGAATGTGCGAATGAGTTGGTGCCATGTGCACACTCAGGATGAGGGACAATCTCTAACACATTCAAGAAGGGGTATCAGATTGCAAGAGAATGAAAGGTATTTATGCAGGAACAAACCTGATTTACTCAAACATATTTATTTTTTTTTAAAGTAAGTAATTTTTAAACTTTGGTATACTCACTCTTTTTCCTAACAAATCACTTGCTACCCATACCTCATAACTAGTGGTTTTGTGTCAACACAGTTGAGTAAAAATTGATTCAAAGACAATTCAACTAGCTATTGCATATCAATCATTACAACAATGATTGCTTTTACAGGAAAATATACATTTGTACTTACTTCAAGGACACTTTTACTTTGGGTTTAAAATAGGGTGCATTCTGGTCTGCCAAAAAGACGATTAAATCATTTCCTAAAAGAAGTGAATATACATTATTAGAGAAGTATTTCCAGGTAATACCTCTAATCAATGGTTACAAAAAGCTTTCTGGCTGCTGTTCTTAACAAAAAAACTTTTATTTTACTCCAGTTCCTCTGCCCTCTCAAGATGAGTCCTACTTGTCTGACGGAATGGGGATACCTAACAGTATATCACAAATTCAGTGTTAAAGTGGCACAGAAACAGGAAGGATGAACACGGAAAATGAGGTTGATCAAAACAAACTGAGGCCAATGGCTTCTGCCAGGAATCAGATCAGGTGACTTAAAAGAATATATAAAGAACACACCTTTTACCTATAGTATATGTCAAGCCTTGTCTCCCCAAACCTACCAACATGACCTCTTATAAAGCTGTTGAGTTTATCACACAGATGCATTGCCCCAGGAGACAGGAACTCCTACTGTAGGTATCTAACTAGTAACAAGGACATGATTACATATTTAAGAAAAAATTGAATCTTCTAAGGTCCTCTTCTTGTGGCTTCTATGGAACCTTCATCCAAGTTGATGCACTGGAACTCACTGGATGCATTCATGAGAACTCACTGGAACACACTTTTGAAACTGTTTAATTAAACCCAAGCCAACTTTCTGAATTCAGTTTGGATGGAATAGCTACAGGTTTGGTAGTAGGCACCCTTCTTGCAATAAATACATAGTCATACAAAGATAGGAAAATTATCCACAGTCCACAAGAGGCTTTGGTATATTTGTAAGAGCCACAAAAAACCTGGACCAAGATCCTGTTAGTTAAGCTCTGTATAAACCTGCTTCACCCCCTTCCTTCATGGCCTTGATCTACCCAGTTCTGTGGGTACTCAAGTTGTTAAGACCCTTTAATATCCATTGTCAGCATCAAGATTTACAATAAAGTTTGTTTAGTGATGATTAAAGCAAAGAACTCCTAAGAACCTCAAGTTGACAAGGAAAGCAGAGATTTGGAAGATTAGGGTGGTGACCGAAGTGAGGAAAAGGTCAGGTGCTCATAAGACTACACAGCTCAGGAGGGAGAAGAATCCGCAGTTAGACATTGATAAACAACGGGTTTATCAACGGTCCCTTCAAAATGGTTGTGTGAACTGTGAAGTGTATAGGGCACAGGGCGGGGGGGGGGACGAGGGGGAGGGTGGAGGGTGGATACAGTAGCTTCAAAGCTGGGACCCTGAAAAAGGGAGGGGCGGGTGAATAAGTTAAACGAGGAGGTAGGTATGAGAAGAAACTGTCAAGTTGCATCTTTCCCAGTTCATTAAAGGGGAATGAATATCGAAGGAAGTAAAGCAGAAAGGAATGAAGGGACTTTGGGAGGGAAGGCGGAGGGAAGCTACAAAGACTCCTGGGAATCAGGAAGGACTTGGGAAAGCAGGTGATTGCATGGGGAGCAGAGGGTACTTGGGTGAAGGCCTCAGGCTTCTCAGGAAAAACACAAAACCCTGGGGTGTTTCTAGGGCTCTTGTAGGTAGATCAAACTGTGGGGTGGCCAGGCCAGCATCCGGGGCTGGAAAATATGGAGAAAAGGGGCAAGCTGCAAAGGATGCTGGAAATTAAGGGAGAGACAGGGTTGGGAGAGGAGGGCTGGGAAATGCAGGAGGACTGGCCATTCGGGCTAGGGGTGTGGGAACACCGGGAGGGGCACAGGGACAGCGGACAGAGGGAGGGCCGGGCAAGCACTGACTTTCCCGCAGCACGAAGAGGTCCGTCTGCTTGTCGGAGTTGAGGTCTCCGAAGGCCGCCAGGGTGCCCCAGGCCTCGGCCCCAAAGAGCTCGGCCGTGACGTTGTGCAGCGCCCGCGCCGGGACCGGCCCGACTCCCAGCAGCGCGAGCCCCCCAAGCAGCGGCGCCAGCATTACCCAAGAGCTCGGCAGCCGGCCCGCCGCCGCCGCCATGGCAGCCCCTCGGCCCCCGCCCGCCAGCCCAGTGCCGCGCTTGACGGCAGCCGGAAAGCACCGTGCCGCCGGCCGAGAGAGAAATCGCCCAGCCCAGACGCTCGCACGAGCCGCCACCGGGTCCCCTCTCACTCTCCCCTAGAGCTAAACCTCTGGCGCTTGGGAGGCCGCGGAACTAGGTTGAAAATCGCCCTTGCGCTCACTTCCGGCCGGCGCGCCTCTCGACAGTGTCGCGCGGGGGGGGGCGGGGCCGGCCGGGAGGAGCTGACAGGCGGCCCCGGGGGCGGCGGCCAAGGCGGCTGCCGGAGAGCGGTGGTGGGGTTGGCGGGGTTCATGGCTGAAGTGAGCTGGAAGGTGTTGGAGCGAAGAGCCCGGGCCAAGCGCTCAGGTTTGGCTGGCTGGAGCGCCACCCCCTTCCCCAGCACCCGGGTGATGCTCCCCCTCAAGCGCCTTGGGCGGGAGGGTGGTGGGGGTCCTGGAGTTGAACCTGTGCCCGAGTGTGTCCCCTTAGAAAGCAGAGGGCGGTCCGTGGCCTTCTTGCTCCTGTCTACCCCCATCCGCACCAGTTGGTGGTGGCCCCAACTTTACCACATGTGTTTTTCCCCAATGCTATTTCGTATGTGTCCCCCCTCGGAAAGTAGGTGGTGGTGTCGACCAAGCCTCGAGGCTTTAGAAATCAGGTGGCTGCCAGTTTCCGGGGGGGGGGGGGGTCCTCCCTCAAAAACCAGCTTCATTCTTAGATGTGACTATGATCTGGTCCTAGAAAACTGGCAGCAGAAATGTGTTGCCTTATTTCATATCTCCCTTTTACGTTCTTCACAAGTTCTGCGAGTTTTCTATGTGGCACGAATCGAGGGGGGACAGGGCCTTACGCTGTGAAGGGGGTCACGTTGAGCATGCTTAGGGCTCAGAAGGAAGCGGGCCCCTTCCCTGGGCAAGTGGCCCCAGGACTCATAGTTCCCAGTGGTGCCTCCCAAATCCAAAGCCGCCGAGGCCCGAAGACGCTGCGCAGGCAGTTACAACAGTTGGAAGTGTCCTGAACTGACTTGTTCAAATTGCAAAGTCACGACTTTGAAGTTAGCACTTGTGGCTGATCACTCCTCTAGATAGAATTGAAACTTCCCTTATTTCTGGCTGGCTGGATATAATCTTGAGCTAAAAGTGTGCCTATAAACAGAAAAGATGTGTGGAATGACAAGTGTTCAATTAAGAATCTTTCTTTTTAAAGGATTGACGTTCTTATATGTCAGTGTTGAGAGATGCTAATGTTAAGCAAGGAAAGGCATGGCCTTCAGAAAACCAGTCTGCATTTGCACTGATATTGAGACTTTTTTTTTTTAATTAAAAAAAACTTTTTTTAAATTTATTTATTTGTCAGAGAGAGCGAGAGAGCGAGCACAGGCAGACAGAGTGGCAGGCAGAGGCAGAGGGAGAAGCAGGCTCCCTGCCGAGCAAGGAGCCTGATGTGGGACTCAATCCCAGGACGCTGGGATCATGACCTGAGCCGAAGGCAGCCGCTTAACCAACTGAGCCACTCAGGCGTCCCTTTTTTTTTTTTTTTCTTCAGCTAATATGCCCCATTATGTTTGGGGTTTTTTCAATTTATGTATTTTTTAGTAGTCTGTTGTGTGGCTTGCCTTTTTTTTTTTTAAATTTAAAGAAATGTGTCTAATTTCATAAATCATACAGGAGAAAGTCATTGAATCTTCCTTGCCAATTTTGTTGTTTTTAAACTTTACTTTAAAAGTTTTGCACTACTTACTTAGGTTACAGCAAAACTACCAGGAAACTATGAGAGAATTTTTTAACAAGTCCTTAGTACATTTCAGAGTCATTACAGTTATTTGGATTAGTCACATGTGTTGTTGTTTCACAATTTATAAAATTTTTGTGTCATATTGAAATATTGATTGACCACTAACAATGTGTCTACCTGGGCTATAAAATGTGTTAATTGTATTGAACATATCTGGTCAAAGAGAGTAATCCGAGTTTTCTTCCAGGGAACTGAGCTCTGCCCTCAACGTCTATTTTACAGCATTTCTCTTTTCTCTTAATAAGCATATAGGGTTTATTTTCTTCTCCAGGCTTTATTTTCTCTGATTGCATGTCATTACAGTAAGCTTTAAAAACCTACCTTCTCTTTCTTAAGTGAGAAAAAAATCGATTTAACTTTTGTTGAATGCAGTCACTTAAGTCCAGTTTCATGTGCAAAGGGGTTAAGTGCATAGTATAAATGTTGGATGTTACTATGTGTTTATATCATGGTAGTAAAAGATAGTATTCAAAGTCATTCCTCCAAATTAGTTGAGGTTTCAGGTTCTAACTCTGTAAGGTGTTGACTATAAAGTTTATTGCATGAATTATTGACTTCCTATGTTATTAAAAACAATCAACCTGATTCTGTTTGTTACTTTTAGAAGAATATATAAACTGAGCTTAGTTTGAAATATATAACCTGACTCTGAGATAGATACCACTGCAAAGTTCTGAGCATTGTTACATAGTAGCGAATCGCTTCACTGCTCAATAGAGGATGCTACACTTGTGTAATGTTTAATAAGTGGATATTATATATTTCCTGCCTCATCCATATAAGCAAATGTAATTTATCAAAGCAAAGAAAATCAAATTTTCAAGTCATTAAAAAGAAAATAAAATTATAATGAGCCTCAATTATTGCCTTTGTTGCACTCTGCATCATGTTAATAACTACTCACACTGCTTTCAATTAATCTAATGCTGATTGCTTCTAACCTTCACTAAACAGTTTTGAAAATTGCTGTAGTTTAGCCTGCGACGCTTATGATTAGAGTCAACAATTTGAAATGGCCAGCTCACCTGATGCCATCGTCTCTTCTCCTCCAGCTTTCTTAAGGTCTGGTAAGTGTGTAGACCCCCAAAGGGTCACTTGGTAATTTTAAATAACTTTGTTTTTGAAGGTTGGTGTCAACTATATGATATCATCCTGGTTTTATTTCCTCTTTGGTAGGCCCAAGCCTGGCATCATTTCTGTTTTTGTTAGACTCAAGTTTGTACTATATGTTGAATGTGGCCTATAGTGGTATTGTGTAGGGCATGAGAAGTGTAGAGAGGAGCCCCTGTCTTTACTCTAGCAATATGTGACCAGGGCCTGGGAACCTCAGTGCCAGGGATCCTCAGTTGTAAAATGGGTACCTAAAAAGTTTCTTAAGTGATTATCATCTTCTTGGATAATGGAAATAACTTTTGTAAATTAGAAATTTTGGTTAGTGTTACTATTTCCTCATCAACTACCTGTGAAGGTAGGGTTTTTTTTTTTTTTTTCTTCTTTTTTCTTTGAAGGGAGAGGTGGATGGAGGGGCAGAGGCAGAGGGCAAGAGAGAATCTTAAAAAGCCTCCATGCCCAGCACAGAGCCCAATGTGGGGCTCCATCTCACGACCCTGAGATCAGGACCTCAGCTGAAATCAAAAGTCTGATGCTTAACTGACTGAGACACTGAGGTGCCCCTGTGAAGCAGGTATTTTTGTAAATACGATTTTGTAGACAGGAAATGGAAGCTCACAAAGGTAAAACAACTTGCCCCAGGTCCCAGACTATTATGTTTCAAGGCTATGTGCTTTGCCTTCCACCCCTTGGCTTGTTGGTATAAGGGCTGGAGGAGACATTGGCACAGTGGCTCTTAGACATGTTGGTGAGACCCTTTGCAAGCTGGATGAAAGCTGATTACTCCCCTCATGAGTCCCCAGGATTTGGAAAACATATCCAGACCACATTTGTATTCTCATTAGGAATTCAGGTCTTTGGCTGTATCTAGTCTTCCTTTACAGAAGAAGGAAAGGCCGTCTTTAGGGCTTTTTTCTGTATGTAGTGACCCACCTTGGCCATTTAAAATCTGTTCATTGTGTGAACACTCTGGGAGAAGCCTTTTGGCAAGAGGATGCTTTTCATCTCAAATATGCCTTAAGCAGAATATTCAGCCTCAGGACTCATTAACAGGTAAATGTGAGCTGAGGCAGCCCAAACCCTGACAATAAAGCCCAAACCTTTATTTCCATTTAGATATTAATTCCTATTTTGGCAAGATTGAGGAGGAAAATCTTGAAATAGGAAGGAGCTTAAGGAAAAAAATCACAGAAAAGAATGCTCAGATTAAGGAATAAAAATGATCCTTGTCTTCAGCTGTCATCTGCTAAATAACAAAATAGTATATAATATATAACATTGACAGTTGATTTCTGGTTTAATCTTTGAACTAAGAGAACAAGAAGACATATATCTTTGGACTGTATTTTCTGTATTTTAAGCACCAGGCTCTGTTTTCCATTTTGGGTTTCCTAGTAAGGGCTTGGTGGGTTTCCAGCATTAGCAAAGTCATTCAGCAGTTATAGGGAAAGAGAATACTAAAGATATGCTTTTATGCATCAATAGTCCTGAAAATTTCAAAACATAAGAACTGTGCTTTACCATTACATAGAGTGTTTGATATACAGATGCTTCATATACAAGAAGCATTTCCAGTACCATATCATTAAATCGAAATAGAATGCACCAAGAAACAAAATAGAAATATACCAACCTTCACAGTTTTCAGCTATGTTAAAGACCTGATTCCTTGTTTACTTTCAACATTTACACTTTTTGGGGGGTTCCTCTAACCAAAACTTAATAATGACTCCAAAATCTCTTTAAATCTTTCATCTGCTAAACACTCTGAGTGGTTTGCATTTATAATTTATTTACTAATTGAGAAATAATTTGGAAATGATTTATTTTCCCTATTGTCGTTTCTTGGACATTATCATTGTAGAAGAGTGTTTTAAGGAATAATTTCAGGGGCGCTGGGGTGGCTCAGTTGGTTGAGCGACTGGCTCGATTTCATTTCAGGTCATGATCTTTGGGTTCTGGGATCAAGCCCTGTGTCAGGCTCTGCACTCAGCAGGGAGTCTGCTTGAGGATTCTTTCTCTCCCTTTGCTCATGCCTTTGCTTTCTCTCTCTCTCTGTCAAATAAATAAGTAAATAAATCTAAAAAAAGGGGGAATAATTTCACTTAACAGTTATTCTGAAGCATGTCCTTGGTTGACAGCCGAGCTTTCCCCTGGTGTTTTTGGCTAGATACCACCCCATATTACCAAAAATGAAAGCTAGTACCTTGATTTTGGAAAATTAACTTCTGGTGTACCTAGATTGTTTTATGTATTGTAACCCTCTTTATTTCTCCTGAATTATTTCTATTATTTTGTCTTCATTCCCACTCTTTACTGAATTTATTGTGTGTGCATGCTTAGTTGTGCTCTGACTGCTAATGTGTCCGTATGTGCTATGGTTAAATATCATCTCTTTTGTTTCGACTACTTAAATCCAAAGAGGTATCTGGAGGTACAGGCTTTTCTTTAAAGAACCTTGGAGTAAAATATACAAGACCTTGAATTTATAGGAAAATTCTACCAGCAAAATAAATTATCAAATTAGGAAAGGAGTGTAGCATCCATTCCTCAGATTGCCTCCATCTTTCATGTGACTACTACAGTTATACAATCTGTTAGGTTAACAGAGCTAGTCAGCAATAGCAGTCACATTGGTATTGTGGTTGAATTATTAGTAGTAATTGTTAACAGCATTTTGTAGTGAGTTAAGAAGTGTTTTTACTTTTATTCTTAGATAATAATTTTGAAAGTTACTCCTTCTTAAAATGAAGTAGCCTGTCTCTATCTTGGCTCACTAAGTTTACCAGTGAGTTTATCAGTTTATCAGTTTATCAGCACAAGACTTGAATTTTTTCCTGATTTCTTTTTAGGTTCTTTGATTCATTTCCTTTTATCAATTTGATTTGATGAGCATATCAATACCTGGTAAAGTTTTATTATATATTCTGGGCATAACTCAACTCTATTTTACATGTTTGACTCTCTCTCTCTCTCTTTTTATTTTTCTTTTTAAAGGCATTATATGGTAGCCTTGATTTCAGCCTAATGTAACAGACAATTAATCAAAAAGTTTCTTGTGGCTTAGAGATACCATATACCTGGGTTCCTGGACCACTGTGGGTTATAGCCCCTTTGAAAAGCCTAAGGAAAGAGTACACATTTTGTGTTCAGCTAAACCTGAATCTCATCCTGCCTTTGTTGTTTACTGTTGTTTGATCTTGAGTAAGTTACTTTACATCCTTGAGAACTGGCTGCTTTCTCTATAAAAATAAGGGAAATAAAACCTACCTGGAAGAATTATTGTGAGGATTAAATAAGATGTTATATGCAAAACACTTGCTATTTAGCAGCTGCCCAATAGATTTTAGTTCTTATCTTTCCTAACATGGTCTTTTATAATATCACTGATAAGTATTTAAAGGTAGGACTTCTACAAAAACAGATAAGTTTGCTTATCTCTCTCATTTTGATATCTAGCCTCTAGGTAGCCATTTTATTAAGAAAACTTGTCATACTAAAATACAATTAGCTTGAATCAGATTACCCAGAATCTGGTTCTCATTTGAGTCCAAGTCCATTTCATTTTTGTCAATAACACAAGTCTAAAGAAATTTTTTATGACAGTTTCCATGGAAATTCCTGTCAGACAGCAGGGAGAGCAGTCATTATTTTATGTATAGTTAGACTTTATTTTTGTCTTATATTGTATATAAAACAGGTTCCCTTCAAGTAGGATGGAATTTTCTGAAACACTTGTAAATTGTATCCTGCTGGGAGCTCTGATCGCTTCTTAGTAGGTCTTGCCCTGTAATCTTACAAGATTTAAGAAATAGAGGACATACAATGTGGCTTAACTCTCCTGGCATGAATCTCATTGACCTTAAAGTTTACTTTCTCTCTGTATCATTATCTTTAGCAGAGATGATGCTTTAGATTCGATAAGTGAAATAGTTTCATGAGTACAGTGTCTTGTCTCGCTGTTTCATATTGTTACAGAATACTCACAGTGTGCATCCTAAAATCTATTTTCCTCATGATGTTTTCTTTATCATCAGTCTTCTGTGAGGTGAGAGAAATGATAAGAGGAACTTCCAGAATTCCTGATTCTGATCCAGGTGCCTACTTGAACATTTCCAAATGAGTATATGATGGGCATTTCAAATGAAACCTGGCCAAAATCAAATTCTTACTTCTAATTTCTATTCCTACCTGAAACATGGGCCTCCCTTAATCTTCTTCATCTCAGTAAACTATTATTTTGCTGGCTCTTCAGGCTAAAAATACAGAGGTTATTCCTTTTTTTCTTCACCCTTTTTTTCAGTTCATTTGTAAATCCTTTCCACTCCATCTCCAAAAATGTATACTAAAATCTGTCTATTTTTCTCCAGCTGTACTCCTGCCTCCCTAGTTTAAGCTACTTTCATCTCTGGTCTAAATTACTGAGATAGCCTGGAAAGAATTCATATTTTTCCCTTACTACAATCTGTTCTCTACCTTGCAGTGAGAAGATTCTTTTAAACATGTAAGTCAGATCATGTCACTTTCCTGTGATAATTTATTACATTTAAGCATAAATCCACAGTCCCTTCCCTTGGGTGACCCAAGGCACCTGGCTGTTGCCTGTCTCTGTAATCTTCTCAGGGAACACTGTATTCCTCACCTATTGCTTTTCAGCCATACTGGCTTGGTTTGGTTGCTTAAGGGACAATTTTGTTTCAGTTAGGTTCTCTGTAATAGCTATTTCCTCTGCCTGGAAAGCCCCCTCTCCTGCTGTTTGGTAGCTTGTGCTTGTCCCTTTCGGTTGTCTGTTTGGTTCTCATCTTAAGCTTAAGTCTCCTTAGAAAGGCCTTTTCTGCCTATCCAATTTAAGTGGCCCCCAGACATATCACTCTTAATTCTAATTCTTTTTAGTATACTTCTCACTGTTTGATATTTTTCTCTTCTCTTGCCTGTCTCATAGGAGAGAAGAGATTTCATCTGTTTTGTCCTCCTGTATCCCTAGAGCCTAGAAGAGGTCTTGGAGCATAATAAATGATCAGTAAATCATATTGCTTAGAAAATTTTATTACTTAATCACACCTGAGTCCCTCCTGCCCCTTTTGAGAGACAGTGTCATTGTGTGCTTAGTATATAGACTTTAGACTCATGCTACTAGGCTCACATCCCATATGATATTTACAAACTGTGTGAATTGTTTTTTTATCTACTTTTCCTCATTGGATAATAGAGATAATAGTTATCCTTCCTAAGTCCTTTTGTGAAGATGAAATAATGCTGTGACGTCCTTGGTGGTTGTAGTAGTGGTACTAATAATAAAAATAAAGACTAATGTTGATGGTGATATCAGTGACTATTTTAGTAGCTAATATTTATTGAGTATTTAACATGTGACAAGCAGTGTCCTTTTCGGTGCTTTTCATTTAAATCTCACAACAGTCTTTTGCTATATGTACTATTACTTTTCTCCTAACTATTACACACACACAGAGAAGTAAACTCACATAAAGTTATGCAGCTAGGATACAGACTTTGGCAGAACCACTGCTCCTAACCACTACTGCCTTTGCCTTCTTCATTATGCATAGGGCTTAAGTGTTCCATAAATGGATTGCAGTGATTATTATTTGTATCTTGATTATGTTCGCCACTTTTCTCTCATTTCAGATTAACTAATGTTTATGGGGTCTCTCTAATGTCATAGGAAGTTTATAGTATATAATACTGGCTTTAGAGAGCTCATGGCAATGGAACTTTATGCAGAGCTACAGATGACTTTAGTGCTCTTACAGATATACAATCTCTGTCTCTCTTGGACTCTTCTAGTTGTTTCCTACTTAACTTTGCTGCCTATGGCCGTCATCTGCCATTATACCACTTCTAGCAAGTCTGTTCTACAAGTTCCTTTCTGGATTATTTTTCTAAAATAAAGAACTGATCTGTTACTCCCTTGCTTAACACTACTCATTAGCTCTCCATCTCCTGCAGCATTAGTGTGGGACTTCAGTGAATTCTTCTTTGGAAGTGACATTTGAGCTGAAGGAGGATGTAGAAATCAAATGAGAAGTTAATATGAAGATTCTAGTCTAGGTTCTTGGGGATAGATAGAGCTGAACATTTGAGGAGCACTGAGAAGGCCAAAGGACAAAGCATTGTGAATGACAGAAATAGGAGAGAGAAGATGGCTGCGATGGGCAGGGCATTGGAAACCTTGAAGATATTTGGATCTTATTGTAAGTGAGAAGGAAAGCCATTTAAAATTTGAAGTAATACAGTGATAAGACTGAGTAATGTTTTGAGAAGATCTTCTGGCTACTAAGTGTAAAACAGATTGGAGAGTGGGGGAAGGTAGGGAGCGGCTGATGACGGAAGCCATATTTTATATGTCTGTCTCTGATGCTTAACACAGGGCACAATGCCAAGCATGGGTCCTTGTTGAGTGATGAATGTCTATGAAGTTGACTCTTTCATCAGTCTAGATTCAGAAAATGTGATCACCTTGATTATGTATTAGAATCCACTTGCCATTTATTACATAATTTTTGACTCAACAGACTGACTTTTTAGAAGGAGGCCCAATTCAACAAATTTCCTGTGTGTATATATATATTAAATTCTTATAAATATATATCTTATTTTTATGTCATTATAATCTTTGTCCATATTTTAAAATGACAGATTGGCCGTTCTATTTCTGAAGAATAATCTGCAAAATTGTGCAAAGTTCTGCTGTATCTTTTCTTGGTTCAAGCTGGAAGATGCATACGGAGATTTGATTTACCTGTTAATAGATCTTAGATTCATGGCAGATACAAGTATTTTATTTTTACTGGTAAACACACAATTAGAATATGTCTTTTATGATTTTGAAGGGGGTTTATTTTCAAATCCCTAAGTAGAAAACAGATAACAGAAAATTGTAACTGCATGTTATATACTTGGTCTTGAAAAATTAGTAAGTGCTTTTTGATGGTTCATTGTAGTTTTCTGTGATTTTTTTTTTTAAGTTTTATTTATTTATTTGACAGAGAGTGAGATCACAAGTAAATAGAGAGGCAGGCAGAGAGAGGGGGGAAGCAGGCTCCCTGCCAAGCAGAGAGCCTGATGTGGGGCTCGATCCCAGGACCCTGAGACCATGACCTGAGCCAAAAGCAGAGGGACTTTCATGTTTTTAGGTCATACATTCAAATCCTTAATCCATTTTGAGTTGGTTTTTGTGCATAGTGTAAAACAGTAGTTCAGTTTCTTTTCTTTTCTTTTACTTTTTTCTTTTTTTTAACATGTGGCTGTCCAGTTGTCCTAATACCCTTTATTGAAGAAACTGCCCTTTCCCCCTATTATTCTTGGCTCTCTTGTCATAAATTAATTGACTATATATGTATGGGTTTATTTCTGAACTCCCTGTTCTGTTAAAATGATCTGTGTGTTTATTCTTATGACAATATAATACTGTGTTGATTAGTATAACTTTGTAATATAGTTTAAATCAGAAATCATGATGCCTCTAGCTTTGTTCTTTCTCAAGATTTTTTGCCTATTTATGGTTTTTTGTGATTCCATACAAATTTTAGGATTGTTTGTTGTGTTTTTGTGAAAAATTTCATTGGAATTTTGATAGGGATTATGTTGAATATGTGGATTACTTTAGGTAATATGGATATTTTAAAATACTCTTCTCATGAGTATAGAGTATCTTTTCATTTATTTGTGTCGTCTTCAGTTTCTTTCAGTAATGTCTGTAGTTTTCAGTGTTCAGATCTTTCACTTTCTCAGTTATTTGTAGGCATTTCATTCTTTTGGATGCAATTATAAATGTCATTGTTTTCTTAATTTTTCTTTCTAGCTCATTATTAGTGTATAAAAACACAACCAATTTTGATATGTGGATTTTGTACCCTGCAAATTTACTGAATTTGGTTTTTTTTTTTTTAGTTTCTAATAGTTTTTTGGTGGTGTCTTTAGGGTTTTCTATATATAAAATCATGTCTTCCACAAATAGTGACAGTTTTACTTCTTTTCCAGTTTGGATTCCTCTAATTTCTCTTCCTTCCAAATTGCTCTGGTTGAGACTTCCAATACTGTGTTGAATTAAAATGCCAAGACTGGGTATTCTTGTTTTGTTCCTGATCTTGCAGGAAAAGCTTTTAACTTTTCACAATCGAATATGATGTTGGCGATGGGCTTGTCATATGGGTCTTTATTATGCTGAGGTACATTCCCTCTATGCCCATTTTGTTAAGATTTTTTTTTTTTAAGATTTTATTTATTTTTTGTCAGAGAGAGAGAGAGAGAACACACGCAAGGGGAGAGGCAAGCAGAGAAGGCAGAGGGAGAAGCAGGCTCCTGGCCGAGCAAGGAGCCCCATGTGAGACTCGATCCCAGGACTCTGGGATCAGGACCCGAGCCGAAGGCAGTGGATTAACCAACTGAGCCACTCAGGCATCTCTTGTTTTTATCGTAAATGGGTGTTGAATTTATAAAATACTTTTCCTGCATCTATTGCTCATATGATGTTTATCCTTCCTTTTGTTAATGTGATGTATCACACTGATTTGTCAATATCAAACTACTCTGGCACCCATTTGATTGTGGTGAATGACTTTTTCAAATGTGTTGTTGAATGTGCTTTGTTAATATTTTGTTGAGGATATTTGTATCTATGTTCATATTGGCCTATAGCTTTCTTTTTTGGTAGTGTCTTTCCTTTTGGTATTAGAGTAATGCTGACCTTGTAGAATGAATTTCAAAACTTTCCTTCATCTTTACTTTTTCAGAATAGTTTAAGGAAAAGGGGTATTAACTCTTCTTTAAATGTTTGGTAGAATTTACCTGTGAAGCTATCTGGCCCTGAACTTTTGTTTGTTGGGAGGTTTTTGATTACTAATTCAATCTCCATACTAGTAATCATTGTATTCAGATTTTCTGTTTCTTCAAGATTCCCATCTTAGAAGATTGTGTTTCTAGGAATTTATCAATTTCTTCTAGGTTGGCATGTATTTGGTCATAGTAGTCTCTTACGATCCTTTTGTGTTTCTCTGATATCAGTTGTAACTTCTCTTTCATTTCTGACTTTATTTATTTGAGCCCTCTTGTTTCCATTGTGAGTCTAGCTAAAGCTTTGTTAATTTTGTTTATTTTTTTCAAAGAAACCACTCTTAGTTTCACTGATGTTTCATATTGTCTTTTAAAATATTTTTTAATTAATTAATTTATTTATTTATTTTTAAAGATTTTATTTGTTTATTTGTCAGAGAAAGATCACACATAGGCAGAGAGGCAGGCAAAGAGAGAGAGAGAGAGAGAGAGAGAGAGAGAAGGCTCATCACGACACGTGCTCTCCTTAATACCCTCATCCGGCTATCCCATTACCCTGCCCCCTGCTCCTCTGAAATCCTCAGTTTGTGTCCCAGAAACTCCCAGAGAGTCTAAAGTCTCTCATGGTTTCTGCTCTTATCTTGTAAGGTTGGTTTAGTAGTGATGAACTCCTTTAGCTTTTGCTTGTCTAGAAAACTTCTTGTCTCTCTTTTAATTCTGAATGTTAAGCTTGCCAGGTAGAGCATTTTTCATGGCAAGTTTTTTTCTTTCCAGCCATTCTCTTCTGGCCTACAATGTTTCTGTGGACAGTTTTAGGGAGTTGTGTTGTATGCAAAAAATCATTTTACTCTTGCTGCTTTTAAGAGTGTCTATCTTTTTTTTTATTTGTTTGTTTAAAGATTTTATTTTTAAGTAATCTCTACACTCACTGTGGGGCTCAGACTTAACAACCCGGAGATAAGAGTTGATCTCAGCCAGGGGCTCCTAAGATTCTCTATCTTTAAATTTTGACATTTTAACTATGTGTCTTGGTATGGCTCTCTTTGGGTTCATCTTAATTGCAGCTCTCTAGGATACCTGGATCTTGATGTCTGTTTACTTCCCCAGGTTAGATAAGTTTTCTGCCATTATTTCTTCAAATAAGTTTTCGATCCCTTTCCGTCTTTTCTTTCTGGGACTCCTAAATATGGGTATTATTCTACTTTATGTTGTCCCATAGGTCCCTTAAATTATTTGTACTTCTTAAAATAATTTTTTTCCGTATTTGTTTGGATGCATTCCATTGCCTATCTTCTAGCTCACTGATCCTTTCTTGTACTTTGTCTAGTCTGGTTTGAATCCCTCTAGTGTATTTTTTTTTAAGATTTTATTTTTATTATTTATTTGACAGAAATATATATATAGAGAGATCACAAGTAGGCAGAGAAGCAGGCAGAGAGAGAAGGGAAATCAGGCTCCCCACCGAGCAGAGAGCCTGAAGTGGGGCTCAATTCCAGGACCTGAGATCATGACCTGAGCTGAAGGCAGAGGCCCAACCCATTGAGCCACCCAGGAGCCCCACTCTAGTGTATTTTAAAATTCATTTATTTTATTCTTCAGCTTTTGACTTTCCTTTGGTTTCTTTCTTTCTCTCTTTCATTTTGTTTGGTATTTTTTAATATTTCCTATCTGTTGAAGTTCTCTCTCTATGTATCCATCCTTCTCTTGAGTTCAGCTTTATGGTCATTACTTTGCACTCTATCAGATAAATTGCTTATCTTTGTTTCATTAAGATTTTTTTCTGAGGTTTCATCTTGTTTTGTTTGGAAGATATTCCTTTATTTTCTCATTTTGCTGACTCTCTATGTTTGTTTCTATGTATTAGGTGAAGTAACTACCTCTTCCAGTCATGGACTAGTTGCCTCATATAGGAGATAAGCCTTATGGTTCAACCTTGCCCTAGCTCTTGGTTTTCTGTCAAACTTTGTGATTGTCTAAGCAGTCTGGTTTATTCTTTTTTTTTTAAGATTTTATTTATTTATATGACAGACAGAGATCACAAGCAGACAGAGAGAGAGGAGGAAGCAGGCTCCCTGCCGAGCAGAGAGCCCGATGTGGGGCTCGATCCCAGGACCCTGGGACCATGACCTGAGCTGAAGGCAGAGGCTTTAACCCACTGAGCCACCCAGGTGCCCCAGTCTGGTTTATTCTTGATAGGTGCCAGTTTTTGAGGATGTGTCAAGACTGGTCAGTATTCCAAAGGGAAGGACCTCAGTCAGCATGTAGGTTCAGGCTGAATGGGTGCCACACCCTCAGACAGCAACCTTTAAAGTATGAAAATATATACAGTCTTATAGGACTATAGTTATTAACCCTGCTAGCATTGTGTTCTGGGCTTCTGGAGGTGTCCATGGGCAACAGTTGCAAAAATTGGGGCCCCAGACACATGTATAAGCTCCTTACTGGTAGGTGTCAGTGAGCTGTAGTGAAGCTAAGGAAGTAAGCAAATTGTTTTCCCCAGTCTACACTTCCCACGATTACCTCCATAGTCTCTATATGTGTAGGAAACCTGACACTTGTCCCTCATGTTTAAGCTCCAAGACCAGTAAATAGGCCCTTTCCATAGAAATGCTTGGGATGTGTTTCAGTAAACTGTCTGTGCCGTGCCCTTTGGGTGGTAGGCTGATAAGAAGTATCTTTCCAATTGTTTTAGTCCCATAGGGCCCAGAAACACAAGCCTTCCTGGCCTCCAGAGTCAAGTGATCTAAGGGTATCCCCTATGTGGACTGTGTATGTTTGTTGACTTTGGCGAGGTAGCAGAATAGTCCAGGGCTGCAAAGCACTCTCCAATTGTAGTGAGACATCAGGAGAGTGCAGGGCCAGGGTGTTGCTGTGAGTTATAGCAAGGGAGCTGGAGATGTAGGGCCAGCGCATACCTGCTGTGGCAAGGCACTCTGAGAACACAGGGCCATGGTACACCTGCTTACTTTAGAAAAGGAGTTGTAGACTTCGGGACGAGGAGCACACCTGCCAACTTAATTGGGATAGTGGGAGAGTGCTGTTACTGTGCATGTTCTCCAACTCTAGCAAGATAGTGGGAAAACTTAAGAATGGGCTATTGCTGGCACTAGCAAGGTAAAGTGGGAGTTCTGAGAGGGCTCCCACCATCACCTGTGTCCCCAAAAAGAGTCCCAACAGGTCCCAGTCCTTTGTCAGACACTAAGATTAGCAAATGAATCTCCATGCATAGTGTAGGCGATTTTCAGACTTGGTTTCATGCTGAGTCATAGGATGAATGTGTCTGAGGGAACCCTGTATGACTGGAATCTCATTTCCATGTAGCCCTTTGAGTCTCCTAGACATAAACTCTATTGGTTTTTCAAAGCCAAACATTTGGAGAGCTTATGTCTCTGATGCAGGTCCTAAGGATTGAGGTCCTGATATGGAACACAAATATTTTACTACTCAGTGAAGCTCTGTGTTTTTGAGATCCCTTCAAAAACTGGGTCCGTGCACTGGGGATGAGGTTTTTGATGAGACCATGTCTCTGTCTCACCTACCTACCTCAATGTGTACCTTTTATCCTTTGTTTTTGAGGAGCAGTTGTAGATTTGGTGTGTCCATGGTTGGAGGGATCTTCTATGCTGCCATATTTTAGTGTCCCCCCCCCAACCTCCCTGCACATGGAATTTTTCTATCAGTTTTTATCATTGTTTTTGTCAGTTCAGAGATCCTTGTGTTTGGTTATGTTATCTTGTTTTCATGGAAATACATAATGAAGCTCAATTAATTTGTTATACTCACTTAATCCCAATTCTCAATAGGCTTGTAGCTTTGATAATAATCATTTGCGCAATAACTACAAGGATAAAAAAAAATCATAGCAGAATGTAAAGTTAATTATCATAATTTGAAGGAATAAAAACCATTTAGGGATTAGGTATTATCACTGGACTCTTTCTCCTGTGTATTATACTATACAGTATTAATATTTTACTTAACACCTGTATTAAATTTAAGCCTTTCCATAGTCTTATTCTATTTATTAAATATTTCTTGAATTTTTCCTCCCCTTTGCCTCCCTGCTGTTACTATTGTAATTCAGGGTCTTGGATGAATGTTTTAACCAAAACATTGGTTAAAAATGGACTTTTAACCAATGGACTATTGTGCCAAGGGTTCACCACTTATGCAGTCCTTCACGGTGCCAACAGAGTTTGTTATGTTAGTCACCATACAGGACATCTTTAATTTTTGATATAGTGTTCCATGATTCACTGTTTGTGTATAACACCCAGTGCTCCACACAATATATGCCCTCCTTAATATCTGTCACCAGGCTAACCCATCCCCCCAACCCCTTCTCCTCTGAAACCCTTAGTTTATTGCCCAGTCCAGTCTGTCATGGTTCATTTCCTCCTCTGATTCTCCCCCATTCATTTTTCCCTTCCTTCTAGTGTCCTCCATGCTAAATCTTTTTAAAGGTTTGATCATATGATGCTCTTGCTTAAACCTCCCCAACAGCTCTCCATTATCGAAAAGATAATGCAAACCTAGAACCTGTTGTTTAGCATCCTCCACTGTTAGATTTCTAGATACCTTTCCAATTTCCCCTCCCTCTTGCATTTTCTTCTGTAGTGCTACTAATCTCCCAGATGAGGCATTTTCTTTCTTGCTTCTGCAACTTTATAGTGAGGTTCCTTCTGTTTTAGATAGCCTTTCTCTGAAAATTTTGTGTACTCCTGTAATCTTTTATTTGGTTCCAATGATCTCTTATCTTCATGTATTTTCTGACTACCCCCTTCCTCTGCATCTCAGTTTTCATTGAATTGTTCTACTTGTTCTTTGGCACCTTATACATGCTTCTTTTAGCTCTGATGTTCCTGAATTGCCATAATTATATATCCATCTTCTCTGTAGGTCGTGAAATCTTTTAGGTTAGACTGAATTGGTTATAGTTTTATATCAGTAGCCCCTGATGTAGGCTTGGTGCTGGGGTCTTAAGGTTGAATAAATCATTCTAGAAAGAATTAGTTCAGTTTTGATACAGAATAAACTTGTCAGCACTCTATATTGTCTAATCATTTCTCCTTTATGTTTGGTAAATAAATTTTGGTGAATTGATTTCCTAGCTGTTTCATACTAAATACATTTTCCTTATTGGAGAAATCCAAAAAGGTTCAAAGTTCAAATTCAAAAAAAGAAATCAGTAAGTGAAGCAAAGTAGTGATCTTAGAATATAGTAATTTCATGAGTTGGGCACTCTTTGATTGTTCTCTACACTTGTGGACAACATCTGCTGAGCCAGTCCTGCCCGGCTCTAACTGCCTTTGTCTCTTTGCTTAAGAACCTTGAGCAATCTTTGTGTACTGAATTTTGCTTTCCCTGAAGTGAAGATGTAAGAAATCGTATAGATTATTCATTCATGTTGTTGTCAAGATGTCAGTCATCAGTAGCATGTTTATTTTTTCACATACAGAGAAGGACAACCCTATTTAATAGGCCTTGTCTATCACAGTATAGACTTTATCTAAGATACCAAAAAACTTGAACTTGGCATTTAAGTTTCAAGAATATGGAAATGAAAGATAGTGAAATGATACCCTTTTATTTTTTTTATGTACCCCTTTAAATGAAGTGGGAAGAAATTAGCTTCCTAAACATGCCATCTAGGGTAAGTATAAAATTTTTCAGAATAAAAATGGTATAAAATATATTTCTAATAATACACTAGAGAAAAATCTCTCTTTTCATGGTGGACCTCTTCAAATCAAGTCTGTCAGTTATTATATATGTAACTTGTAGAAGAGAGCCCTTTTTATTCCTGTGCACTGCAGATGTCTTGAACTAACAGAAGTAAAGGGAAATGAAATCTTGGTAAAGGACAGTTGTATCAGGTATAATGTCTGAAACAGATAATTTACACAGCTAAAAGACAAAGTACAGTGATAAACACTAGAACTGCTTGGAAAACAACTTAGTGCTTTGGTAAAAAAAAAGTTAAAGCAATATTTCTGATTTAAATTTTACTTGGAAGCAGGTTATATATATTGCTGTGAATTTATGTTATTTTTGTAATTATAAATGAAATTCTCAAGAGAAGACCTTAAATAATAAGTATATACTCATCTCTGTTTTGTTTTACCTCAAACAAACAGGCAAACAAGAAAACCAAAGCATACTTCAGTGTTTAAGCCCTGGCTCTTCCACTTGCTAGCAGTGTGACTTTTGAAAAGTCACTTAACCTCAGTAATGTTGCATCTGTAAAATGGAAATAATAATACCACCTCCATAATATGGTTGCAAGGATTGAATGAAACCATGTATATAAAGCTTTTAACACAGTACATTGCACATGACAGATGCCCTAATAATGTTAACTGCTTTTGTTATGATACTGGGAATAATGAGATTATTCCCTTCCTTACCTTTTTGATCTCTTTGTGTTGAAAGTGGATTTATGTGTTTATATTCAGTTTGGTATATTGCCTATTGAGTTTGGGTATCCTAGTAAATTATATTAACATTAAGCAATGTCCTTGTCTGGACACAGAGGTAAAAATAATTAATGTAAATTAGACAAAAAGGAGACCCCTGAAGACGGAGTCAGAAGATCTTGTTTCTGGTGTTAGTTCTTCTCTTAACTAGTTCTCAACTAGCTCTTCATTCTTGAACAAATTGTGAATTTCTTTCATAAAATAAGGGACTTAGACCATATGCTTTTTTCCATTCCTTTCTGCTTCAAAATATTATGTCTCTTGCCCATTGACTTCAGGGTAGTCAGGGGAGAATATTTATAGGGTTTCAGAACCTAGGCTGGGTGATTTTAAGGCAGATCTTATGAGAGGGGGAGTCTGGTTGGATTGGGCAGAGTTGATGACATGATAGCTTTGGATCAGTTATTACAGTGATTCAAGGTCTGGAAGCAAACCTCAGTGAGCAAGATGTTACTCTTGATATTAAGCTGTTTTAATTGGTTCATAGTCTTACCTTCTAGGAGTTGTAGAATTGGATTTTCCTAAGACAACAAAGCTGCTAGTTGATTTTAATCCCCTCTTCTTCCCTCTCTTTTTCTCCTCTATTTTGTTTTTTGCAAGATGGAGTTACTACCTCTGTAGAATCTTGGATCTCCTTAAAAATGGAGACTTCATTCAGTAGGTCTGAGATGAGGCCTGAAACTTTGTAATTCTAGCAAGCTCCCAGGTGAAGCCCTGCTGCTGGTGGTTGGATTACCATTCGAACAGCAGAAGTCTACTAAGTACCATTCTTATTGAGCAGTTTTTTATATCATCTTCATCTCTTATCTGCCTTACATCGAGACTCTAGATTTTGGGCTCTGAATTAAGCGTCCTTATGTTCCCAATCTTGAACTTACTTTTTGGATAAATATGTCATTATCAGCATCACTGATTCTCATTAGGGACAACTCCAGAGTTCCTATGTTGTGACCGTGGTTTGCTTCTGCCGCTTCCTTTCACTAGTATGGCTCTCTGCCTCTATCAGTTTTGTTATCTGCTCCAGGCTCAGACTTTTGCCTGGATTTACCTGGACCAAACATTTTTACTTAGCTGAGCTGGGGCATTTGAATTGTCAGCTCAGGGCTCCCATTTTGAGGCTATTGCTGTACGTTAATAACATAAGTTAAAATTTCCAGCAGATGTCATTAAAAATGACTGGGTATTATTCACTTTTCCTTCTAGTCTCTTTACCATACATGATTTCAATAATTATATTTCATTATCCCTTCCATGTCCTAAGAACCACGTAGTCTCCATTTCAATAGGCAGCTCTGTTCAGGATGCAATGACCCCCTCCATTTTTAGAGTTTTGTAGCCAATTGAGTGGAAATGAGAGTGGAAATAATTGGTCAGCCCTGGAAGTTAAGCTCATTTGTTTTCCCTACAGTCCAGTTTATTTTCCCTAAGTATTTCTTTGAGAAATTAATGTGCTGATTGTTTTAAGATCTTTGCAGAGGCCTCTGATGGTAATGGTCATTTTGCAGGCAGGGTGGGGAGTCGGGAGGATCTGGCCTTTTTCATAACTCATGCAGCTTATCGTTTAAAGCAGAATGATGTCAGTTAACACTGACTTTAGATTTTTTTTTTCTAGTCATCCTTTCAAGATAATATTCAACAGTCTTATAGAATGAACATAAAAATGAGGGTAGGTGCTTCAAATAATACACTATAATTTTGTTTGAAGAGAAGAGGAAATAGCACAGTATTCAAATTAACTACAAAAACCATCAAGTTCAAGGCTGATTTCCATTATGGCTTCATGTTACAGTAGTGGTTTAGTTTCATTTGCAGTAGTATAAGCTGAATACCTTAAATATCCATTGTCATGACTCCTGTTTTCATTGCAATTTTTGCTACAATAAAATCCTTATAACTAAATTATAATGCAAATTAAAGTACAACAAAGTTTTAATAGTCTTAGTGTTCACCCAGAGTTACATTCTTTCAGTTTTGTATTATATAAAAAACTAACAGTCCATAAAACATATGGTAAAGTTAAGCTATACTTAGAATAGATGTGAAAAATTTTAAGCCAAAGTAGAAGGCTTGAAAAGTGTATTGCTTGATGAATACACTTAGAACTTAAAGAATGCCTATTCTGGTATTCAGTTCTATAATGTTAAACATATGTATTAGAAAGTAGATTAATTTACATTTTAATATCTTCATTATTGCATGTGTGGCAGCCTAATACTCATCTATACTTCTTTTTTTTTTTTTTTAAGATTTATTTGAGAGAGAGAGCGAGTACAAGCAGTGGGAGGGATGAAGGAGAGGGAGAGAAATTCTCAAGCAGACTCTTTGAGCTCTGGGCTCGATTTGGGGCTAGATCTCATGACCTGAGCTTAACTTACTGAGCCACCCAGGTACCCCACTCATCCTACACTTCTTAATGAGACTTGATTTTTCTCCCAAGGGTCTTAAGTTTGCTTTGTCTCCCCACAGACAGCATGTTTTTCTGGTGTGTTTGACAATTGGCTCTGATTAGACCTGGAGGTTGGTAGTAATTTATTAGTGAAATTAAGATTAGCTCTGAATAGTCATTCTTCAGAAATACTCATTTTGGTTATAAATTTTATTGAAGACCTATTTGCATCACTATTATGTAGCAGAGGGTCACATTTCAGTGGCGCATTTCTCCCCTTTCCACTCTAAGTCATGCTTTCTCTTCTGGATAGAGAAGTTGATAATCTTGGTTTCCTATAGCACTTGCACTTGGCACTAAACTATGTATAGCAAACCAAGGGTATTTTAATATAAGATTTATAGTTCACATTCCACTCAGTTATCTTGTTGCTGTTTCTTAAAAGTTATTGATAAAGTAAATTGCTGATTTAAAATCACTGTGTGGAGCATCCATTCTTGCATCAATCCAGATGTTAACCTGACAAAGCTAGTTAACCAAGCATTCCTTGATTTCTTCTTTTGTGACTAATCCTAAGCTAAGTGCTGGATGAGATTTAAAGATTTAAGGATGGGAAAGGGAAGACAATTGGTATTTAATATACACTGTGCTAGTTGCTTTACTCAAAATATTTCCTTTAAGTCTCACAACAACTGTGGGAGGTTATTTAATTCTTACCACTTTACAGATGAGAAGACCTATCTCAGAGAGGGAGTCCCAGTCCTGAAAGGTGCAAAGTATAACAGCTGTGATTGTAGCCAAGGTCTGTCTATTTTCAAAACCCATGTTCTTCTCACAGCCTCTTAGATATCAAGACATTCTCCATTCGGGAGTTTCCTTACACTTTGGGGATGAGGAGGAGGGGTCGTAGAGAGCAGAGAGACCTTTCTTTTCCTTGATTGAACTTTGAAGTTTAACTTTATTCTCTAAAGAGTGAAAGTTAGCTTTAAAATATGTGGCTTGGATTCCATACAAGAAAGTTTGGTCAGTTAATGATTTTATTGCAGGTGGGTCTTAAGAGAAGGCAATTCATTAACGCAGACCCTTAGGATAGCCTTGGAACAAATCACCAAAGTCTGAGGGTATAGTGTTGGAAATGGCAGTGCCATCTCTGCCCTGTTTTACTTAGTGATCTAAACTTCACTGCATTTTGGTGAGAAAATGAACAGCTTTCATTATCTATAAACTTTATTTTATGAACTGTTTACAAACTTACAAACTGTTTTTTAGTAGTATTTCCAGTTTTTATTCTGGTTTTGAATGTTTTTGTTACCATGGTAAGCTTACTTTGCTAATTCATAGTTTATAGTGGTTTTTTTTAATTAAAATTTAAGACCTCCTCTATTCAAGCCTATTGTATGAAGTGTTATAAGGGAAATTTTTAATTAATAGTAATGACATTCATATTAAATGCATTTCTGAACTTTACCAAGACTAGAAATACAGGCCAGGCTTCATCAAAATGTAAATGATAAAGGGAAATGGGTCAGTTCCATTTTTCAAAGTGCTGAATGGCTTGAAAGTACTTCTTTCATACTTGTATATAATAACTTGTGACATAGCATAATGCCTAGTATCACATGATTTATCCCTGTAGTAACAGAAGATATAATAAAGTTAAATATTTCTTGTAAAGACTGGGCATGGTGTATAGTGAAGTTCTTTTTCCCCCCTTGGTGTACTTCAGTTATTATTGAACTAAAACTCTATAATTTAAGTCTTAGAAGTTTGGAATTTAAAATTTTTACTTATACTGTAAGTATGAAATGCTGGGTTTCCCTGGAGAAATCTTATATGTCCAGATTAGCATTATCTCTTATATAGTGACCCACTTGTAAGTCTATATACATTCATTCTAGTGATCAAATAATTTTTAGTCATATTTTTTATGATTTCATTTAGCTCCTCCTTTAGAGCAACAGAAGAACAGAACAGAATATAAGAGAAGAGTAGAACAAGTTGAATTACTTTATGGTGACAGCTTAGGTTATTGATTAATGGGTCTTACTTTACTTCATCTGCCCTGATGAATAATTTTATTCATTGCAGCTGATTATGAGTAAATTTTGGCAAATTTTAGATATCAGAAGATATTAATTTCATTTGTTCAATAAATATTTTTGAGTGCTTACTGTTTACCAAGCACTGTTGGCACTGGTTATAACAGTAAATGAAACAACTACCTCAAGAAAATTTAACAACTTGTGCCACTTCTGAATGCATTTTTTTTCCCATAGAGAGGAGTTCCAAACACTTTTTTAAAAGATTAGAGTTGTTGGAGTATAGCTCTGATCTCACAGAAATCATACGAATTCATGGTACATTATAACAAGGTATGCTACTAGACTATAAATAAGAAAGGAAAATGAAATAGCTAATTGAGTGATTGGAATTCATAAGGTCAACACATGAAACATCAACTGGATTTAATATCCTTAAATAGATTTTATAGGCTATGTTCCTTTTATAAAGGTCACTGGAAGAACTTAATACCTTTTTATTAAAAATAAAATGGGAATAGTGGAGTGGCCTTTTCGCATTTTATTTGGATAAGTTGAACAGGCAAATTTTACTTCATTTTTATAAAGCTGTGTTATTTCATATTTGCCATTTCATATTTTACATTTAAAATCTGTTTCTTACCTACCTTGCCATAAGAAACATGAAGACTTAAAAAGTTGAGAGTTCAGATGAACTGTGAAAATAAATTTGTGTTAAAAATATACATTCTTGCATATATACATATTTATTATTTTGAAGCAACCTCTTAATTTTGAGGTTTTATAGTATAGGGAAAAGACCATGCATAGAGTTTGTCTTCAAAGAGTCCTGTGTTCAAATTCAGCCTGTTATGTAATGACTTCTTTGTGCCTCTATGCCAACAACAGAGCTTTGTTAGATGAGGAAATGGGATATTATATATAAAGTATCTTCTACAACACATAGTATTAGGGATTCAAAATTTCCATTTATCAGTAAAAAAATTATATAACTAGTAAATGAATACAATCTTTTTTTTTTTTTTTTTTAAAAGAGTGTGAGCAGCTGCAGGCCACAGAGGGAGAGAGAGAATCTTAAGCAGGCTCCACACACAGTGCAGAGCCTAATGCAGGGCTTGATCCCATGACCCTGAGACCATTACCTAAGGTGAAATTAAGAGTCAGACAGTTTTAACCAACTGAGGCACCCATAAATGAATACCGTCTTATGTAATATTTAGATAATCAGAAATACAGAGAGTAAAAATCACCATCCCCTCCTGAGTAGTAACATTTTTAACAGTTTGGTGTGTATCCTTTTCTGGCATTTTAAAGTTCTTAGTTATCTGTATTGTATATACATTTGTAAACATCACATATGTATAGTTTTGCAACAGGTAGTATCATACCGTGAATCTTATTCTATGAAGTTACTTTTTCACACTAATTTTTAGGTTTTTCATGATATAAGAGATTTACCTCATTCCTTTAAACTGTTTCAAGGTATCATTGAATGGAAGTGTCACAGTTTATTCATTCCCCTGCTGGGGGTACATTTATTCCTTAATATTTTGAATTTTTGTGCATGGTGGAAGTGAACAGTAAAGAAAATTATGGTTTAAGTTTTGGGTTTTTTTTGTTTTTTTGTTTTGCAAGGGGCTATTGGTGATCTTGAAGGTGCTCAAAGTGTGGAGTCATGTATAGTATATTCATATCTTTTAGCTCTAAAAGTTAATATGTGTGCATGCTCAAGTTAGAGAAGTTTTCCACTTTGTCTAATTATGGAAGTCTGGAAGTGGGACTTAATCATTAATTCAGATGATGTGGTTGGGGCAGTAACAGGAGATAGGGTAGCTTGTGAGAAGAAAATTGTAAAAGTGTTCATCAAAAGTTTTCTGAAACATGTTTTTGTCAGCTTTTCTCTTTTTCCTTCCTACCTACCAAATATTACTGCCATCTACCACTTACTAGATGTGGCCCCTATCATCTATCAGCTTCTAATGTAGTATAACACATTAATCAAAGAGTGAAAATAACATGTTTTGGGACAAGGAAGAGCTATAATTAAAGTATTTACAAAGTGTTATAAGAATGCAGAAGTTGGCCAAATTAACTGTGGGAATTCAAGAAGGCCTCTCTCTGATCATGTGATTCATCAAGTTCAGTTCAATAAATATTTACTGAAAACCTCTTAGTACCAGCATCAGGGATATAGAGTGAGAATGTGTTGGAATAAATTGTCTCTTCTGTAGTAGTATATTTCTTGCTTTTATCAATGAGGAGTAAAAGAGAGTTTTAAGAAGAAGAAATTATCTTCTGAAGTTAAAGATGTAACTTAAATTTTAAAGTTGCTTGAAAATACATTGTATTAAATATAGATTTATATGTAGGATAAACATATAGATTATTGTACTCTGAGAACTCTTGTTATCTTAGCAGCCCCCAAATTAATGTTTTAGTAATTTACTGATAAACCACAGGTTTTTATTGTAATTCACTGATAAACCACAAAGGTTTGCACACAAAATTGTGTGTTCGTATATAAGGCTGTCTCTCTGCTCTCTAGGGCTTACCTGATCTCTAGCCTCTTCTGTCCTTCTCACCTTTTCTACATGCATATGTGAGCATGATGAATATACAAATCTCCTGAAACTCTGGGGTATTTGATCCTCTACAATACAAGGTCTTCACATTCTGCTTAGTTCTTAATTATCTTGTGGAACATGTTAGCTCTTGGGATTTTGGTTATTTACTGCTTCTTTGTGTATACTTTCTTATTAGTTTAATAGCCTCTGTACCTTGGTGTCTTCAAAAACCACTCCTTAGGCTTTCAGAGACTTGTTCCCAACTGAAAAGTCACAACTCTTAACAGGCCCTTTGTCTATACAGTTAGCAGCTTACCTTGAGCTAATGCAGGAGAAGATTCTAACTTCAACTTGCTCTATTTCCAAAGTAGGACATTCATTAAAAAGCACAGATGGAAGATACTGATTGATTTTTTCCTTGGGCTAAGGTTTTTACCTTCAAAAGTTTTGTGTATTTTCTGCTAGAACCCAAAACCCATGGAAAAATGAAAGTATGCTCTTTCCTTTGTGTTTTAATTTTGTGTCAGTATTCAATATTGAGTGCTACATAAAATACTTTAAAAAATCAGTATATATTGCCTGAAGCATTTTAGCATTCTGTAATCTTAAAAAAAAAAAAAAGAACCAATTTGATCTTTTTAAAAGTCCTCACTATTTTAAAAGTGGTTTAGGGGCATCCAGGTGGCTCAGTTTGGATAAGCATCTGACTCTTGATTTCAGCTCAGGTCATGATCTTGGGGTTCTGAGATCAAGCCCCTATGTAGGGTTCTGCTTTCAGGGAGGAGTCTGTTTCTCTCTTACCCCCTCTTCCTCTGCCTCTCCCCCTGCTGGTGCTGTCTCTCTAAAATAAATACAAAATCAAACAAACAAATAAATAAATAGAAGCAATTTAGAAAACAGATTCCCAATGAATCAAATACCTAAGTGGGAAAAGTTTTTTACATAATGAAAAGCTTAGCAGAAAATTGAGGTGACTCTATGTGTAATCTAGGAGTTGTCAAAAACCCTTTTTATTTAATATTTAAGTTTTTATTTAAATTCTAGTTACTTAACATACAGTATAATATTAATTTCAGGTGTACAATATAGTGATTCAACACCTCTGTGCAATACCTGGTGCTCATCACAAGTGCACTTTTTAAAAAAATTTATTTATTTGACAGACAGAGATGACAAGTAGGCAGAGAGGCAGGCAGAGAAAGAGGAGGAAGCAGGCTCCCTGCTGAGCAGATAGCCTGATGTGGGGCTCGACCCCAGGACCCTGGGATCATGACCTGAGCCAAAGGCAGAGGCTTTAACCCACTGAGCCACCCAGGCGCCCCACAATTGCACTTCTTAATCTCCATCGTCTATTTCACCCATGCCCCACTCACCTCCCCTCTGGCAACCATCAGTTTGTTCTCTGTAGTTAAGAGTCTAAGGGCGCCTGGTTGGCTCAGTGGGTTAAGCCCTTGCCTTCGGTTCAGGTCATGATCTCCAGGTCCTGGGATCGAGCCCCACATTGGGCTCTCCGCTCAGAGGGGAGCCTTCTTTCTCCTCTCTCTCTACCTGCCTCTCTGCCTATTTGTGATCTCTCTCTCTGTGTCAAATAAATAAATAAAATCTTTTAAAAAAAATAGAAGAGTCTGATTTTTGGTTTGCTCCTTTCTCTTATTTTTTCCCCTTTACGCATTTTGTCAAAAACCTTTTTAAAAGAAAGGAAAACTAAAACCAAGTGAGGAAAGAGAGAGAAGTTTTTATATTGTAGTGTGAGTATACTACTGAAAGCGCAGGGGAAAATATTTGAAATGAAATATTAAGTAGCAAACAAAATACACGAAGAGCTTTCAGAAATTGATGGCAAAAACACTAACAAAGCAATAGCAAATGGCAATAGGATGTAGACAATTTGCAGAAGAGCAAATCCAAATGGCTAGTTTGCAAAGATTTTCAGACTCACGAATTCTATAAGAAATGATGAACAAAAGTAAGACACTATCAGAATTGAAAAACTTTTTTTTTTTTTTTTTCTGAGAGAGAGCACAAGGAGAGCGACAGAGGGAGAGGGAGAGAGAGAATCCCAAGCAGGCTCCATGCTCAGTGCAGAGCCCAATGCAGGGCTCGATCTCATGACTCTGAGACTATGGCCTGAGCCAAAATAAAAAGTCGGACACTCAACCAACTGAGGCACCCAGGTGCCCCTGGAAAAACTTCTTTAAGAATGAAGCACTTAGGGTCATGATCCCAGGGTCCTGGCATCAAGCCCCACATCAGGCTCCCTGCTCGGCAGAAAGCCTGCTTCTCCCTTTCGCACTTTCCCTGCTTGTGTTCCCTCTCTTTCTGTGCGTGTCTCTTTCTCTGTCAAACAAATAAATAATAAAATCTTTAGAAAAAAAAAAGAATGAAGCACTTATATCTAGTAGGAATAGGAGTTGTTTTAGCCTTTAGAAAAAATGCAGTTTGCCATTATTTTGTAAAGAGTACATTTATTACTGAATTTAATACTACTGGGAATTTAGATTAAAGGCAGGCAAGCTTTTAAAAAGAGCCAGATGGTAAAAATTTTAGGCTTTTGCATACCATTTGGTTTTTGTCACAACTGCTCAAATCTACATGACATCACTGCATGCAGAGTTGGAAAGAGACATGTTGTAACATGCTGTTACATAGTATTTCCAACATACAGATCTATAGGTATAAATCAATTCAAGAGCCTATATAACAGTAAAATGTAGTTAAATTAGGAAGTGATGAGTTTTGAATATTTATTAACTTTGTTTTTAATAATTATCATTGTAAGTTTTTATAGTTTTATTTTCATGTATTTGTTTCATAACCAGATCCCAAAATTCCTGAAAATTTAATACTTGACTCTCTCCAGCGAGTATTAGTTGGTTCTAGCAAACTACTGGTTGTATCTATGTATAAGAAATTTTTGCCGGATATTTTTTGATGGCAAAAATAGAAAACAAATTATATACTCACTGATAGAGGAATAATTGAATAAGCTGTACTGTATTAAAACCCTGGAATCAGTCAAAGAAAGAATCATTGCCCTTTTTGATTTCTATGTGGATTGTCAAGTGAGAGGAACAAGAGGCAAGGAAGGATCTATTTCATGACTCCATTTTTATAAAACAAGCATTGAAAGACTCTTCCCTCATTTATGCAAATGTGTTTCATTACATAGATAAGGAAAAGTTATGGTTACCTGGGAATGAGGACAGAAGAGGGCAAGAAGTGAGATAAGGGGAAAAAAGGATGATAAAAACAGCCTATATGCTATGACTCCACATGTGGTAAATTTTATTCATGTTTACAAATATTGCTTAAAGAAATGCTTGAAAGGAATGCACCAAAATGTTAATGATGCCTATTTTAGGCTGGTGGAATGTTGTATTTTTTTAATCTGAAAAGAAATTATTTTAATTGAGGGAGAAGATCAGAATCCTATAGGCCTTTCTAAGGATTTAGATTCATAATAAAATTTCCTATTTCATAAAAGGGCATACTTTGATCTGTGTTCAATAAAATTTACCCTGTTAGCTATATACTTTCTTTACCTAAACCTTTTCATGTGTATCATTTCAAAAAAAAAAAAAAAAACCAACAAAAACCTCGGTATGTAGTATCTTGTTCCATAACACACGTATATAAGCTTTGGAGCTATGATAATATGTCTATAGGTTTGTATATATGTTTAAGACTTCGTGTTCTCCTAGATTTCAGTTTTTATCTTCATATTTAGATGGTAGTTCATTATTTGCAATTGCTATTATTTTCAGAGATTGCAATGCAGGAGTTTCCTGTTCTCTTAGCCCCAGAGGGGGACTGAATTTTCCTATCCTTTTTCTTTTAAGAAACTCACTACTCTAATTTGTGTTAATCTTATTCAGAACCTTATCTTACTACTAATCTGTGAATCCTGGTAGCCTACTATATGTGTAATCCAGAGTTTTTTGCATACACTGCATGCATTAACTGAATGAATAAATAATGGTATTTATCTTAGTCTATCACCATATGTGGAAAAATGATAAAGGTACTTAAGGGTTCATGAAAGCCTTGATTAATAGCATTTTTTTGGAGGAGTCAAGATGGCAGAGAAGTAGCAGCTGAGACTACATCAGGTAGCAGGAGATCAGCTAGATAGCTTATCAAACCATTGCGAACACCTACAAATCCAACGGAAGATCAAAGAGAGGAAGAACAGCAATTCTGGAAACAGAAAATCGGCCACTTTCTGGAAGGGAGGACTGGCGGAGAATTGAATCGAAAGCGAGGGGAGGATAGATCGCGGGGGAGGGGCCGGCTCCTGGCAAGCGGCGGAGCAACGGAGCACTAAATCGGGACTTTTAAAAGTCTGCTCCACGGAGGGACATCGCTCCAGAGGCTTAACTGGGGTGAAGCCCACGCGGAGTCAGCATGGCCCCAGGTCCCGCAGGGTCACAGAAGGATCGGGGGTGTCTGAGTGTCGCAGAGCTTGCAGGTATCAGAGCAGAAAAGCCGGCTAGAGAGACAGAGCCGAGGAGTGAGTTCTCAGCTCAGGGTTACCTTGAACCGGTCGCAGGCTGGGTGAGCTCGGAGCGAGGCCAGAGGCGAGGGAGACGGGAGTGGCCGGGGCTTTTCTCTGAGGGCGCACTGAGGAGTGGGGCCCCAAACTCTCGGCTCCTCTGGGCCAGAGATTGGGAGGTCGCCATTTTCATTCCCGTCCTCCAGAACTCTACGGAAAGCGTTCAGAGAAGCAAAGCTCCTGAAAGCAAAACGAGCGGATTACTTAGCCTGGCCCCTGGTAAGGGTGGGGCAGCTCTGCCTCGGGCAAAGACACTTGAAAATCACTACAACAGGCCCCTTCCCCAGAAGATCAAAAGAAATCCAGCCAAGACCAAGTTCACTTAAGGAGAGCAGCGGAACTCCAGAGGAGGAGAAAGCAAAGCGCGGAATTCATGGCTTTCTCCCCATGATTCTTTAGTCTTGCAGTTAATTCAATTTTTTCTTTAATTTTATTTTTTTCTTCTTCTATTTTTCTACTAAATTATTTTTAACTTTTATCCTTTCCTTTTTTTTAACATTTTTTAACTAGTTTATTTTAACAATACCTTTTCCAAAAAACATAATAATCTTTTTTGAACTGTCATTATTATACTCATATTTTATCCTTCATAGTATTTAACTTTATTTTTTGTATTCACATAAGGGTTTTTTATTCTAAAAAATTTGGGGTACAACTTCCTCTAGTGGATGAAAAGACACCCTAAATCTAGCTCCAGGCTTGTTCTAGTCTCCAGCCTGAGCAAATTCTCTCCACTTTCTTTTTCTTTATTCTTCCAACCAACTTAATCAATTTCTTTTTTTTTAGAAATTAAAAAAAAATTTGTTTTTCATCTTTATAGGCATATTCTATCCTTTCACTGTGTTTACTCTTATATACATTTTTCATTCTTTAAAATTTGGGGAGGTACTTTCTTCTAAGAGACCAAAATACCCCACAATTAATTGGGTGACCCTGTTCTAGTCACCAGTCTAATATATATATATGTATATATATATATATATATATATATATATATTTCTTTTTTATATTTTTTCTTTATTTGTTTCCTTTTTTTAATTTTTTTTTTCTGAACTTGTTTTTATCCCCTTTCTCCCCCCTTCCCCCACAACTTGCGGTCTCTTCTGATTTGGTTAAAGGGCATTTTCCTGGGGTCTCTGCCACCCTTTTAGTATTTTATTTGCTCCTTCATATACTCTTATCTGGAAAAAATGACAAGGTGGAAAAACTCACCACAAAAAAGAGAACAAGAGACAGTACCAAAGGCTAGGGACCTAATCAATACAGACATGGGTAATATGTCAGATATAGAGTTCAGAATGCTGATTCTCAAAGTTATAGCCGGGCTTGGAAAAGGCATGGAAGATATTAGAGAAACCCTCTCTGGAGAGATAAAAATCCTTTCTGGAGAAATAAAAGAACTAAAATCTAACCAAGTTGAAATAAAAAAAGCTATTAGTGAGGTGCAATCAAAAATGGAGGCTCTTACTGCTAGGATAAATGAGGCAGAAGAACGAATTAGTGATATAGAAGACCAAATGACAGAGAATAAAGAAGATGAGCAAAAGAGGGACAAACAGCTACTGGACCACGAGGGGAGAATTCGAGAGATAAGTGACACCATAAGATGAAACAACATTAGAATAATTGGGATTCCAGAAGAAGAAAGAGAGAGGGGAGCAGAAGGTATATTGGAGAGAATTATTGTAGAGAACTTCCCTAATATGGCAAAGGGAACAAGCATCAAAATCCAGGAGGTGCAGAGAACCCCCCTCAGAATCAACAAGAATAGGTCCACACCCCGTCACCTAATAGTATAATTTACAAGTTTTAGTGACAAAGAGAAAATCCTGAAAGCAGCCGAGGAAAAGAAGTCTGTAACATACAATGGTAAAAATATTAGATTGTCAGCAGACTTATCCACAGAGACCTGGCAGGCCAGAAAGAACTGGCATGATATATTCAGAGCACTGAACGAGAAAAACATGCAGCGAAGAATACTATATCCAGCTAGGCTATCATTGAAAATAGAAGGAGAGATAAAAAGCTTCCAGGACAAACAAAAACTGAAAGAATTTGCAAACACCAAACCAGC